>SEMN01001359.1:0-65683 GCA_005408345.1 Macquaria australasica | reverse complement strand
AGGTTGTGTATGTTATGTCTTTTTAGCTAACGTTATTGTACTCCGTGTCAGAGCAGCTTCTCTTACGCTAGATTTCCATAAGCAACTGCTGCCGGTCAAACTGCCGACTTATCAGTCCAGCCGTCTATTTAAACTCACTTCAAAACAATGTGAGAATGAGAATAGAGAAACGTATCAGTCCTGTCGCTTTTTTTTCTACTTCGGGTAGCTCTCTCTTCTTTCCACAATACTCGTGTTTGCATCCCTGTGATTTATGAATGAAAGTTTAACTGGGAAAATGCAACTCCTGTCATTGACACGATCTGCTAGAGAAGACGTCTCACTCTGTTAGGAGTTGTTGGAACTACAGAAACACTCAGTCCACTCTGATTGTACAGTGGAGTTACAGAGTGGAGCTCCTTCCCTAACAATCATTTTTGGCAGATTACAGACACCAGCCACAGAGAGCACCAAACAACAGCTAAGTTTAATTTTGTTCCCTCAAGTTACTCACTGAATTTACATTGATTAGTGACAGCTGATATGACCTGCCACTGGAGACATCTGTCATTTTAACCGGTGAAAGTGACCGTCAGCACCGGCTAAACATGAGAAGCTGCTAGCTGATTGTTTGTACACTGCTCTGCTACTGATGATTGCTGTTGGAGCTCAACGAATGTGTGCAATCTCAGTGTCAGAACTCGGTTACTAACGGTGTGCCCAAATTATTTTCACATTTCACATATGCAGTGAAATGCTCACACTGTAGAGCCCAGTTGTAAAGCAGTGCAGTGTGGCAGCACTATCAGGCTGAGGTTGGCAAAACACAAGAATAAAGAGGATCAGATTTTGATCTGATTTATTTTAGCAGATACCAGTTCATTAAAATATGCCCAGATCTGCCCTGATACCATCCTTAGGTTCACCTCAGGACATCTCTAATTCACAGTGGTATGACGAATAATTCATAATTGACTTTTTTTTTTTGTAATTTATCTTCTGGTTTCCAGAGAGTCGGGTCACATCCAGTCAGAGGGAAGAGAACGAGACAACAGTGCCAGATGTGAGCCATAGGGATGCAGCACCACAGCGGGGCACCATGACACCTCCACAAGCCCGTCACCGCCAGTTACCAAAAAAGGAAAGAGGTAACGTTTATAGAGATTTTCTTATTTAGAAATTTTCATTTTGAACTAAATGCAGCAAAATGCAAACTCTTTTCTCAATGAGAATTTTGTTTGGAAATCCAGACTGCTGCATTGCCAATGTGAAGATATGCACATTATATCCCACTTAAAACTGACTCATAACTTGTTGTGTATAATGATTCAATTCAATTCAGTTTTATTTATATAGCGCCATATCATAACAAAGTTATCTCAGGGCACTTTTTCGAATAGAGCAGGTCTAGACCGACTCTTTATATTTACAGAGACCCAACAGTTCCCACCATGAGCAGCACTATGCCACAGTGGCAAGGAAAAACTCCCTTTTAACAGGTAGAAACCTCGAGCAGAACCAGGCTCAAGGTGGGCGGTCATCTGCCTCGACCGGTTGGGTTGAAGGGGGAGGGGGGGAGCGGGAGAGAGAGAGCAGGAGGAAAGAGAACATACAGCAGCACAATACAGCATAGATATGGTAATGGCATTGATGTTAACACCAACAGAAACAACACTAAGAGCAACATTATAATAGCAACACTAATAACAGCAACAACAGCAACAGCATCAGCGGGTGCAGAGCAGGAGCACGGGGGCAGCAGGCGGCAGCAACCACAGACCCAGACCTCCACAGCTCCAGAGGCAGAAACACCTGCAGAAAGCAACAGAAGGAGAGAGAGAGAGAGAGAGAGAGGAGAGAAAGCACACAACTACGGGAAGAAGTTGAATTAATAACAATTATTTGATTATTCTTCCAGTTATTTGTCCCCTGTCTTTCCTTTCAACTTTCCTTTTGTCCCTGGAGGGCAATTACTTTTTCAGCAAGGCATAGTACAGTTCATACAAAAGACCATAGACATACAGTACAGTAAGGGGGGAGGGTAGGTTCCCTGAATACAGTGGGCTACAAGTCCATCAACAGTAGTGACTGGTGTAACAGGTTAGAGCAGCCTCACAGCGCTGCAGACGCACGTCTCACGCTCATCTAGAGATTCAGCGTCTCAGCTATTTTTTCCATGAGACACGCACGGTTCTCAACAAAAGCAGACAGTGAAAATTATCTGATAGTCATATTGATATAAAACCAACAACATTACACCTTTCAGTTTCAGTATCAATCTGTACAATATGTCACAAGCCTCTTAGCCTTTTTCTGTCTAAACTAAATATAAATGAAATGTATCATGAAATGAAACATTCTTTTATTGATCAAAGGCAAACTCAATGTAGAAAGATAGGGCTGGCAGCAGGAGGAATGCTCTCTGTGGACACAACACGCGTGCGAGCCACAGCAGTTCAGTGAGGTAGCCGCCACGCGCTGCTCAGGTCGGCAGTGTGGCCCAGCCACAAGCCGCAGCAGCAGTAATGTCTAAAAATTACAATACAATTTAAATAGGTACCGACAGAATATGACCATATAAATACACAAGGAGGGTAAAGTGCACGGTGATTACATGATCAAAATCTCTGCCATCATAACACAATCGGCGTCATCAACGACATAGACATCATAGTCGTTGTCGTCATCATCACAAACCACATCATATCATCACAACTACAGACACTCAAAACTAAATACAACATTATCTGGAGAACGTGTCTTTCCATTCGGTGTGAGATTTTTGTCATGCTCTTCTCTGGTTGGTACAGCTGTTTCAAAGCTATGAGACAAGTAATGTGACTGGCAAAGAGGATAATGAGTCATCACCTTTACCCAGCCCTTTGACACATGCTGTTGTGTCATAAGCCTGGAAACGCCCACACAGTCCATGCACACATGACCTAGGGCTTGTAGTGTCAAAATAGTCGGTAGAATTGATTTACATATTCTGTTACTGGTGTTTAACACTTTACATGGTCCAGCTCGTCATAAGTCTCTGTCTAAGTAAGTATTATTTTGTTAAGTAACATAATAAGCTCACTCCCTCTGTCAAACTCTGATACAGTCTCTCTGGCCTTTACTTTTTATTTCAAGCTTTGTTGCCTTACAATTAGCGTTTATTTACATTTTTTCCTACAAAAACATTTCCATAGCACTTCCATAGAGAAACACAAATATTAATGTGTTCATTGTTTTACAGGTCGCCAACCTTTCAAGCAAAGGATGTGGGATGAAGACGAGATCTATGCTGTTGAGAAGCACATGATGTCCTTCATCACATCATGTCGTGTGCCAGGGAAAGGCGACTGTGATAAATGCCTTGAAATGGAAAAAAGAAAGCACTCAAAAATAGAAATTGGATGGCCATAAAATTCTACATCAAAAATCGAATCACAGCTCTCAAGAACAAAGTTTAAAATGTATTATGTTTAAATCATGTTTCAAGTCAGATGACTTAGGACATTGTTTGCCAACATCATATCCAAGCCGGTTATACATTTAGTTGTGTTTCAGCTAGAGTTTGCTGTTTGTTTTTAGAAAGCATAGGGCTTGGTATTGTTTGAAATGTTTGATACTAGCACCACCAATACAATTTCTTCTCTCCTCTTATATCACTTAATCTCCTCTTCTCTTATCTCAAATGATCTCCTCTCATATTATCTCACCTCATCTCTCCTGTCATTTTATCTGAGCTCATCTTTTAGTTATCCTACCTCATTTCATCTCCTCTCACCTTGTCTTTTATCTCCAATTCTTATTTTATCTCATCTCTTTTCTCTCTCATCTCTCTATTAAAAAGCTGTTCGAACCCCGCCCTTCTGTTATCTCCCCTCATCTTATGTCATTTCACCTCATCTCCTGTTTCTTTATCTAATCTTCATCTTATCTCCTCTGATCTTATCTTACTGTCATTTTTCATTTAATCTCATCTCTCTACTTATCTCATAATTTCTAATTTTATTAATGTTTAAAAAAAGTGAAACATTTTATGTCCAACCAACAGCCTAAAACCCAAATGTCTTACATTCATTGATAAGCTGGAATAGTGACTGCTGGTTATTTTTGTTACCTCTCCTGAAAAAATGTACAAAAACATGTTTTGTTACTGCAACAAATGCAGTCAAATAAACATTTTGACACAAGTCATTCTACAGCCTAAATCTCTCATTTAGAGCAACTTCTGTTAAATTTAACCAAGGAAATAAAAAATACAGGATTTTACTGCTAATAAGCACCAGGTGTGTAGATAATCTGAGGCACATAAGGTACTGAAAGAGAATATTTTATGATGACATGCAATTTTTAATTATTCTTTGCCTTGCATTTCCATTGTAAACCGTGTTTAATAGCTTTCTATTCGGTGATCTCAGTCTGACATTTTTCATTCATGACACTTTTATTAGTCTAATGTTACTTAGTCACTGTTGGGACTTTCGTCCAGTAATAATGCTGACTTTAAATGGTGATACCTTTGTATGCACTTATTAACATATTAGGTTTCATATGTTGGCAAATTCTAATCATGAATAATCATGAATCCCCATCGATTGAAAGGAGAGCTCAAATCTATGAGAGGATCTTATTGTCCATGTCACAGAGGGGGTCACTTCTGGTGCACTTAGTATCTTAACCTGCTGCATCATGGTTGCACAGCACTCACATTGACAGTCAAAGGTGTTTAAGTGGCTCCCCAAAGTAGGTTTAACCTGAAAGTGTGTTAAGTGGTACTTGGGAAGAAAGAAAAACCAGACAGTGTGTGTATATACTGACCTCACATATGACTAAATATCTGACTAGTCCCCAGTCAAGGAACTCTACTTTGTCTGATTATTTGAAGTGACATCTGTGTTTATGTCCCCTCCAGGATACTACCTGATTTGTTTTTTGTTTTTTTCAGGGCTGTACAACCACTAGAAAGGGTGGTCCCCAGAATGCATGGTCTGGTGTCCTTACAATGCCACAAAGACAAGGCTGTGTGTATGTGTGTGTGTGTTTTAAAAAGTGCTATTTAAACAAAGCTTTACTTACCTTGTTCTGACACTAAATATCCATATAACGGTGGGAGTCGGGTTATACTAACATTAGTAGAATAAGGCAAGTTTATTGAATAGCACCTTTCAACAACAAGGCAGTTCAAAGTGCTTTATAAAGTTGATAAGACAAGATGTAAAAGAAACTCAAGGAAATATAAAAAGACAACATAAACATAAGACATGAATAGGATTTTAAAATGAGTAAAACTAAATAAAACAGAAGATAAAAGACATATACAGGAGAGTAAAAGTACAGTTATGTAAGATATGAATAAATAGGCCCAAGTTTAACTTAATAAAAGGCAAACAGAAAAGTCTGAAGCCCTGATTTAAAGAACTGAGAGTTGGAGCAGACCTGAAGTTTTCTGGGAGTTTGTTTCAGATATGTGGAGCATAAAAACTGAATGCTGCTTCTCCAGGTTTAGTTTAGACTCTGGGGACAGTAAGCAGACCTGATCCCAGAGCATCAGAGAGGTCTGGACGGATCATAACGGAGCAGCGGATCAGAATTAACCATTCAGTGCTTCATAAACCAACAACAGTATTTTAAAGTCAATTCTGTGGCAAACAGGAAGCCAGTGTAAAGATCTGAGAACTGGACTGATGTGGTCTCTCCTGGTCTCTGAATGAGCTGCAGCGTTACAGTAGTCGAGCTACTGAAGATAAACACATGTTTTTCTAAATCCTGCTGAGAGTTTAGAAATATTCATATATTCTCAAGGTGACAGTCGGCAGATTTTGTAATTGTCTTAATGTGGATGTTAAAATGTTCTGAGTCCAGGACCATAAGAACAACGACTCAGAACTACTGTAAGATTACTAAACAACTACTACTGATCAATGAACTCTGAACTTTCCATTCCCGTAGTCCCACCACAGGTCCATCCTTCCTAACAGCAGACTCAGCCAGTGTTTGCTGCCCTCGTGTCTCTTCTCTCTCTGTGTGAATTTGTGAAGGAGTTTGAACTCCTTCCTGGTTTTTGTGGCTTAGAGGAGGTTTTGTGGTCGAGCACATTTGCTTTAAACTCTTAAACCCTTATTACTCTTATTATTTACTTATTTACAACAGCAAACAGTACAAGCTCCCTCTGCATAATTATGGTGTCTTTTTGTACAATGATGCTATGACGTATTTGTTGTATTTAAAGTCTTTCTTGTGGTGGCACAGGGGGTTTTCTTACCATCATCACAATAAGTCTGTGAGGGGATAAAACGTGCAAAGACACTAGCTTTCAGAATTTAGTTTATTGTGGTAGCAAAAAGTGAAATTAAATATATAGAATATAATCCCACAACTAGAACAGCATAAGAAGGGTTCATGATTTATTGTAAGAAATTAAATTAGAGAAAATCAAACTTTCTTTGAGGGGTTCCACAAACACTGGAAGCCTTTTCTGGTCCACATTAGAGAGAACATCCAGCTGCTCCTTAAACTGTCTAAACAGCCCTTTATAGCCCTCCACCTCCTGTGGGATGTAAGAATCATCACCAGTTAGACTCATATACTCTTTATCATGAGTCTTTACTGCCTACAACTTAAACCACCATTTCTTTGTATCCATTTATTTAGGTTTTGTAATGGAAAAAGTATTTTAAACTGCTAAATCTTTGTCCCACGGTTTGTTATCACATCAGAAGTAAAAGTATTGGCTGACTCATTTCCTGAATCTAGACACTATGAGTTCTTGAGGAAACAGGAACTGGGGTCATGGCCCTCAGTTAACTGGAACTTGCAGTCCAGATGAGGAAGTGAAAGTAATGGACTCTAGCTACAAACAAATTATCTATTTGTAAGAACTGTGTGGCAGCCCCTACCTTACATGCTCACTTACTGTAAGAATGCTTGGAGTCCATTTACAAACATCTTGAATAAACTTACAGAAAGACAGATCTTTGTATTTTGCCTTTATTGATACAGATTTCCACCACAGCTTTTATATACAAAGTTATTTTATAACTACTTTTATTTTTCCCTTTTTTTACTTTTGTAAACTAACTTCAGTGTGATGCCATTATTGTCTTTATTTGTTGTCTTTTTTCTGGTTTCATTTCATTCTGTCTGTTCAGTGACATTTTGATGCTTATTCTGTCTCATGATGAACCGTCAGTGATAGACTGAACAATAGTTAAAAGTCGAAGCAGAGAGGAAATGTACACATAGTCATAAACGGCCTGAAATGAAGAAATAAATACCTGATAAGAGTAAGTCAGGAGTAGTGAATGAATAAACAAGGGAGTGATTTCGGACACAGCCCAAGGCCGGATTCAGACAGGATCAGGCGTTGTGGTGATTAGTGCATTGTTGTGTGGCGGTGTGGGAGTGTCTGATACTAAGAAGATGGAAGAGAGACTGATCGATCGCCGCTGTGATGACCCTTCCAGAGCTGTTCAGCTCTGCCACGAGGGAGGACAAAGACGTTAATCGCCGTGCAGTCGCTTGGCTTGTATTGCTCTTCAAGCTGGGTTTGCTGGTTAGTATGTGAAACTCCAACACTGCCTCACAACCCTGTGCTAAATGCCACAACGCCTGATCCTGTCTGAATGCAGCCTGACACAGGCTTTCTGTTATAAACTTGCAGTCTCCAGTCCCAAACTGAGATGCCATCACTGTGACTTCATCTGGGTTATTTTGTCAGACTTTAGAAATCTCCTTTCAGAACCACAGAAGACATTGTACAACTGTTTTTGCAGGCTGAGTAGTACTAACCATTACAAATAAACTAAGCTTCATGTAGATAACCATCAGCACAGATCTGTGATCGAATATGTGTCTTAAAAAAACATCAGGCCACAATACAGGTGGTGTGATTTGATTACAGCAGTTGTACAATAGACCTACTCAGTATTTTGATTTTCCTCAGAATTTGGGAGCGGTCGTAACTGAAGGTTATTGACTTTAGATTTGGCTTCATCATTGCTGCAGGTGGGGTGGGGTGGGGGTGTGCCTCTACATCCTGTTGTGCCCGCTATTTCTGAGCTCTAAGCCTGCACCTGAAGCGACTCTTTTCCTCCAAATCAAACATGAGTGTTGCAACACATCACCGACTGCGTAACTGATATTTCTGAGGAACTATCAAACCTTGGCGTGCTCGTTGCCTGAGGTACTGAATAGGCTAAAGTAACCACAATGAAATAAAAACCATTATAGCAGCCTGGATTCAATCTGAGTGTGTCTGCTATCTGAATGTAGTTCAGAGGCTGGTGGTTATTTGTGTCTGCTCTGTACATACAGCACCAGCTGCATCCATCCTCGTCCACCCTGGAAGAGTTCGAGAGTCTCTAAGGATAGAAGGTGTTGTGTGTTGCACAGACATAAAGATATAAAGCCCTCTGAGACAAACTGATCCCGATAAATAAACTTGACATGACTGGAGATGGAGGTGTTAGGCTCATGAGCACAGGTGCAGGAGACGGACACACCTGGCAGTTGGTGGGATCGAACCTGTGACCTTACAGTTAGCCTCTCCAGCCACTAACCAGTCTGCGTCCATGTGGTGGCAGTTTACCTTTTTCTAAGCAGGTGAAATAAAATCAGGCAGAGTCACAGCTGAGTGGAAACTTTATTGTTCTGTTTGTCATTAATCATGAATCCACAAAGCAACAGTTAACGCCTGGTGCACACTGGAGGATCTTCAAGTCTTAGCTGGTTTTAAAAATGTGGGCGACGACAGACATGACGACACATTTAACCGTTTTTTAATATTTTAATCGTAAGAACGCACACACCAGCTGATTCAGTCAAGATGCAGAACCACACACTCTGCGTTTATACTCAACGATTTCAGAGTGGCGATTGCAGGGACTCAAAATCTCACAGAATCCCGTGTGATCAAACGTGACAAAAAACAAACAAACGTGGAGGCGGACTGTCGTCATCAGCTGGTTGCACTTGTGCGTGCTCTGTTTTGCACCGAAAAACAAAAAAAGAGAAACAAACTGTGGATGAAGACAGAATCAGCACGGCTGTATACATGTTGCAGCACGAGCTGGAAATAAAGTTTCCTGATTGGTTGCTTCCCGGTCAGCTCGTTCTCATTGGCTATCGTGGGTTTCTGCTCAATAATCCATCGCTGTTCCTTTCACACTACAGGATGTCAAGGATTTGAAATCGGGGAGACTCTGATCCAGTCTGTAACATTCAGATTGTCTGTAAACTCCTCACACTACAGCATCATTCAGGCAGATCATCTGTTCAGCCTCGAATCAGGAACACCCCGCAATATGGTGCTGTGTGCACCGGGTGGCCAGACTTCAGCCTCAGCCATTGAATTAAACCTCAGCCACATTCTTTGGAAATGTAACCAGTAAAAATCAATTTTGGAGTCGTCATACTTTCGATTTGGCATCATCATGTTGTGGTTCCTAGCTGATGCCGCCTCTAAGCCAGGATATTTGACCTAGAGACGGCTGACTGATGACCTCTGACCTGGGTATCAGACGGGTTTCTATATTCTACATATGCAGTAAAACACTGAGTTAGAAAAACTCTCAAAGAACTCTCCGTCTCTCTCTCTACCAATAATTATCAAAAAAGAAAAAGATTAAATGAGTAAAAAGACTGAAAGAAGAGAAACTTAACAAATCTTATGAAATGGACGTTAATTCTTCTCCACACACACACACACACACCCTCAAGTCTCAAGCTATCGTCCTTCTTCCTTATTTGGTCAAACAGAAAACCCACACAACACATACTGTTAGGCTCAACCCATCTACAGCAAATGTGAAGCACGTGATTCGATACAAAACAAGATGCTTATCGAGGCTTCATTTAGCAAGTTAGAATTATTATTTCATACATGAAGCATGAAGGTCAAAAGGTTTTGATGTCAGTTACAACCTGGACGTTCTGTTAAACTGAAAATAACACAGGAAGTTTAGCACAGCGAGAGACCTGTGATGTGTTCATTAGCTCAGAGGTCATACAGGATGTTTTACACACTGAAAGATGCAGATGTGTGTGTATGAGTGTGTGTGTGTGTGTGTTATTTCCAAGCTTCTTCGCATGAAGCAAATAGAAAAGAAATGTGATTGATAGTAGAAACGCATGATTAAATGACTTTGGCTGCTGATATTTCTGATGATTTCTGATTTTTCAGAAGTTTCACTGTTCATCAAAGATCGTTATCAGCTTTTCAGATAAGAGCAACAACTTAGTAACAAACCATATTTGCACTCACATCTGAAGGTTCGTCACCAAACCTTCACACCACAACACACTAATACTGACTGCATTCACTGCAGCAGCAGTGGGAGCACCAGATATACACAAAAATACAGAATACAGAAACGTGCAGTGCTTGATGCCCATAAACCTGTTGCTTGCTGTAGTTTGCTTGCTTTTGTTGAAGGAAATTGTGTTAAGTACATTATCAGTTTATAACCTAGATGTGTTTTATGTTAATCAAAGAAAATATGAAGCACGGAGGATCAGAAAGTAAGTGTCTTCATGCACACTAAGGCTGCGGTGGAACAGTGTTTTTACCTCAGGAAGGTTCCTAACTGAGTGAAATGAGCTGGAAGTGTCTGAGTGGCAGCCTGATAAGAGCTGGTCCAATTCTCTAAGTGATGAGGAAAGATGCTTCAGTGCTTCCTCTAGCAGAGGGTCATGGATGTATTATAAGAACTAGATCTGGACCCAAAGATGGCGCCTGTTCAGTCCAATGAGAATTGCTCACCTGGCGCACACACCGAAAAAGTTTCTAGCTTCTGGGTTTACTTCCGTGTTATGCGGCCCACTGAATATGCGCAGTAGTGTTTCCCCCCGCTGGCCCTGCCACTGGGGGGAAACACTGGAAAAAACTGGAAACAAGGCTGAGCAGCAGCATCGTATCTAGTTCTTATTATACATCCATGCATAGAGAACACTGGACCATCCTTTACCAAAGGAAAGGAGATAATGCCGTCCCACAGTTCCTTGCAGCAGCAACATTTAAAGCGACCATGGCAGACCCACGTCAATAACATCTGCCGTCGCATAATTACGTAGCCTAGTGTGAGTGCAGTGGGATTCTCTTAGCACCACGGCTGTCCTTCACATCTGTCCTGGACCTCATGACGTTTTCCATCATGGTCACAGAAAAGTGTTTAGGAAAAGAAATCTTTTTGACTATTCGACCGCAGCCTAGTGTAACCAGGGTCTCTCTACTCTTGACTACAGTTATTAAAACAGCAAATACATTTCTGATATCGCTGATGGTGATAACAGCCAACAGTCTCTGCGTTGTGTTTTGTGATGTTGATGGACTAACAGCTGACAGTTACAGTAGTTAACTCCAACGCTGAGACACAAACAGCTCCGATGTCGATTCACAGATGATTTATTGCTTACAAGCACTTCAGGATCTGGGGGATACAAGTCCGGTCTCAGTAAAACTATTCAGTATAAAAGAAAATCATAAACAAAGGAAACTTACAATACAAATGAATGATTTCTGCAGCCAATCTAAATAAACATTAACTAACAAATCATGGGCCAAAGGTCAAAGACCTCTTACAAATTACACAAAGACACTACTGATACAGATACATTAGTCCACAATGTGAGAGAAAGGTAATTAAGGAGTTTCTCATATCAAGAACATCCTTATAAGGAGAGCTGCAGACAGGCAGCTGTTTCTTCTAGTGAACAGCTGTAATGTTTTTATGTTTCTAATATACCAATCAGGAGGAGTGTAGTACAGACGGGGACTGGGAGGTTTGAAAGCTGATGCTGAACCCAGACCCTTCATGCTCCAGATTTTTATTGTACTTTCTGCAATCCAGGAGAATAAACTCCTTTGTACTAAAGAAGTAGAGAGTTTCCTTCTTCTGTATCTCGGTGTTTGGTTCCTACAAACCTGACAGTGGTTAAAGGCTGAACAAGAAGAAGATGCCACAACATAAAACCTGCTGTGTGCCCGCCACCTGAGGGTGACTGAGAGATTTGTTGAGTATAATACAACTACAGAGGGACCACAGATGACCTGGCTTGATGTCCTTATTTAGGTTTACATTGTGCTTTAGCGGTCCAGAAACAAATAGCAGTTAATCAAATGATCAGAAACTATCTGACACCCACTGAACCTGGGCTGGTCGTCCAGAATGGCCAAATAAACTGTACCTCCTTTCTGTGCAAAATTTAGTTTATTTGAGATTTGAGGACTTTTGAAACTGTGAAATATCCATCATTTTTTCACTTTATCCACACAAATTATACATCTAGTTGTTCAGAAATAACTTCTGGTGCTCACAGTGAAGTCGTTTCACCGATACGACCTACGGTTTTTACAGCGTGATGACTTTTCTGAGTGAAAGTTTCACAGGTTTTTCTCTGTGTCTCAGCACTTTCAGGCACCAGACAGTCGCACACACAGCTGATGTTGATGAGCTGATTAAACCTGTGAGACCAGATATGTCAGGAGGGAGGCAGAGACAGGGACTCTTCTTATCTGCGCCAGAGCTCACATTGGTGACACTACACACTCACACACCTTTCACACTGTGTTCAGCAGGATTTTTATCTCTCTCCTGATATAAGATTTAGCCAACAGCAATTACGGTCTTTGTGCTATAAGCAGGACTTTGAGAGGTTTAGTCTCCATTAAATGAACTGTCTGACCTGTCTAAGTTGCAGTCTGCCCCTCCCCCCAGATGGTAAGAGGAGCTTATCTGGTGGTCACAGACCATGCCATATTTCCAAAATAAAAGCCCCAGATGATAGAAAGAGCTCATTGGGGACCCATGGACAGGGCTGGATTTTCACAAAAAAAAAAGTCCATAGCTGATAGCAGAAGCTTACCTGGTGTCCAAAGACAGGAATTGATTTTCAAAATAAAACCCCTAGATGAGGGTCCGACAGGACTGAGACATCCTTGTCAAGAACTTTTTTAAGGTTTATCTACTTATTCATACTTTAAACTACAAACTAGCCAGCTATCCAGTTTAGCGCAAGCCTTTCAACAATATTCCACATCATTCATACATTTTCAGTATAATTCAACATTTCAGGCCAGCTATCCAGTTTGGCGCAAGCCTTTCAACAATATTCCACATCATTCATTCATTCATTCATTTATATTCCACATCATTCATATATTTTCAGTATCATTCAAGTTTTCAGGCCAGCTATCCAGTTTGGCGCAAGCCTTTCAACAATATTCCACATCATTCATACATTTTCAGTATAATTCAACATTTCAGGCCAGCTATCCAGTTTGGCGTCAGCCATTCAACAAGTATTAAAATATTCAACATCATTCATTCATTCATTTATATTCCACATCATTCATATTTTCAGTATCATTCAACATTTCAGGCCAGCTATCCAGTTTGGCGTCAGCCTTTCGGCAGCCAGCATTCACACTGCAATTTCTTCAGAAATTGCCTTCTCTAGTTTGCTTTTGTTCTGGAGAAATTGCACCGTTGATAAAGGGCATGTCAGGAGAAGTACAGACATTTAATTAGCATTATAGTGAAGTAGTGAAATAGTGAAACTGTGCAGGGAATATGTGGCTGAGTTTGAGGCCCTGACATACAAACATGAGCCGTTTTTGTGCAGAATTCATGAGTCATAGTTAACGGAGATGATGCTTTTATTCTGAAGAACTCGTGCCGGATGTGCTGCTGCTGTTGCAGCCTGCAGAAGCATAGAAACCGAAAGTGTTTCGGATGGACCAGTCAGGCAGCCAGGACTCAGGAGCTGCAGACGAGCTGGAGAGCTGAGACGGTGAATTCTCAGAAGACGTCGACCAGCATGGAGCTGCTTCTGCGCCTCGCGGGTCTCTGTCTGCTGATCTGCTCTGCTGATGGAAACGGTAAGAAAACCGATAATCAGCCTGAACTGGACTTTACAAATGTAACTGTAATTTCATTGAAATGAGTGAAGAATCTGTAAGCATGCAGGGGGCTGGAAACAGGATGTGAATTAGGCTGCTACGTGTGGTTTATAGTCACAGTAAGATGTGACGTGTAGATTAATAATGAGCACGGATAAATATTAAAACGACTCAGGTGATGCGATTACAGCATCCTTCTGATTGATAGCATGATGGATGAGGAGGTTTATAACTTTACATGTGGCGTCGTTACTACTGCAGGTGGGGGGGGGGGGGGGGGGGTGCAGGGCGTCGTCTCGTGAATTGATTGTCGCACCGATTGTGTAATTTGGACTTTTATTGCTGCTGAAATACAACAGGTGAAGCTGCTACCTGAAGCTTTGTCTTTTTCTTTTTTTTTTCTTTTTGGAAAAAGCTGAAGCAGAAACCAGAGTGAAATGAAAAGTCAAGACAGTTTTTCAGGTTGTTTAGTTCCGTTTTTTGTCCCCCACCTGTTCAGATACAGGCAGTCAAGCTCAAACTCTCAGGACATTCAGCTGTCTGTCTGTCTTTTTTTATTCCGTTTTTTTATTAGCAGACACAACCACAAAAATAAACAGGAAAAACACACACAAACAGCTACAATAAATCACACAAAACCAGATTTAAAAAAAATAACATTTTGTCAGAATCAGGTTTTCTGGCCAAGTTTGTTTTCAAGTTTACAGACAAGGAGTTAAAGATTTACAGGAAGATACACACAGATATACAGCTAACACACGGACAACGAAGCTGAACAAACAAGCAAACATAAACCTGTAACTATTATGTACAGGTGAAAAAGAAGACAAACATATTATACACTCAGTGTCCAGTGTATTAGGTACACCTGGCTGAAACTGTCACACAACAGTCCTGTAATCAATCCTCCCTCCTGAAGGTTATAATGTTCAGTTGTTGAAACTCTTAGAGACGTGCTGATTCACCTTTGTGATAATTGTATGTGTGATGTAGTTTGTGCTGCTGTTGAACTGTATCACACTGACAGGTGTTTCTATTATTTCGTCCACCCCGTTTATATCACACAAACTACAGCCTTAAAACTAAACTATCATCATTTCTAATTTTTTATAAATGAGTGTTGTTGAGCTACTTCACAATCTTTCTATGTAACCGCCTGATGACTGCAGTAGTTTGTATTTTATTAAGTGATCACGTTTAAATAAAAAACAGAAAAAGTTATGATTCACTTTTTTTTAGTCCCGTCCTTCTTCTCTCTTTCTCCTGCATGTGTTCATTTTTCAGCCAAGTAGACATACCTGTTAGAAGGTATGTCTATGTAACAAGTAGGTAATCAAACTTTGATTAAAGAAATAAAAGTGATTATTCTGAGATGATCCATGTTTTTAATAAAGACTTTGAATAAAACAACATATAGCAGATAAATCACGTTTTAAACAGCTTCTAACAAACAGATAGTTCACCACTAACAGCTTCATGTTTGGATATTATAGCTGTATATTGATCCTCAGCTTTTATTCTCTTATTTGATCTCTGCTGCTCAGGATCACATGAGGAGACTTTTTACACTGAATAAATAAAAACTACAGTATTGATCACTGTTGTCTTATTACAGGAAATATATCCACACACTCAACAGGCTGCAGGATTTCAGCCACATAACCTTATTCATGTTTCCTCAGGTCTTTTCCTCCTGACAGCTACAGTCACATGTCAGTGTGGAGATAAAGTCCTGTTCAGCAGGAGGTGTTTTGACTTTTACTTTGTGAAGGTTTTGTTCCGATTTGACGAGTCAAACTAGTGGAAATGACGCTTTTATTGTGAAGGGTCGTGCCGGAAGTGTTGCTGAAGCTGAGAAATCGAAAGTATCTGATCGGTGACGTTCAGGTGACGCAGCCAGAATCCGTTAACCGTCCGCCAGAGACGTTACCGGGATGTTGAAGGTGTTCAGTCTTCAGGTGGCTCCGGCAGCTATGGAGCTTCTTCCTCTCGCGTGTCTCTGTCTCCTGACTCGGTCCGGAACAACGTTTGCTGATGAAAACGGCAAGAAACCGGAGACTTGGACTGAATTATTTTACATCTGAACGGCTGAAACATCCGGAAACACAAAACTACGAAGTTCGTCAGCGGCGGGTCGATATTTAACTCCTGCAGCTGTTTGCATTTAGCTACATTTTAAAGTAAATCTCATGAATATAATTAGCCCAGATCGATATTAAAACATCACCCTCCATAACACAGGTGATGTGATGTAATGACAGCATCCCCCTGATTGATCACTGCCGTGTAACAGACCTGCGCTGCAGTGTTCCGGATGTTCGGGCGTCTCCGTCCTGCAGAGAAACGCTGCAGCTGCAGAACATCACTGATGTCTGATGAAACATCGTCCGCAAGCTGATCTTTACTGGGAGTTTAGTTGAGTGAAAGGAAACCCGAATGATACCTTAAGACCAGATATGATTAAATAAATAATGAAATGAGAACCAGAAACAGTTGTTAGTTTTCTCTCTCGCTTCATTTCTCTCACATTTCAGGTTCAGATCCAAAGCGCGCTCTCACTCTTTCTCGTTAATGTCTTCAGTCGGGCAGCAGCTTGTCTGTGTGTTTGGTGGGAAGGTAAATATTGATTATCTGTAATTCAGGATGTGTCAGACCCAGAAGCAGGTGGAGGCCTCGTCCTCGTGGTCTGCAGCTGCCGTTAACGAGCACCTGCTGCATCAAACATGGTTTATATGTGTGGACAGAGATATTTCTGCAGGTCGGTAGATGATGAAATCTGTGAGTGTAGTTCAGAGGTTTGTTGTTGTCTCTTTAGTTAGTAGACTAATGAATCACTGTGAACTGAATGAGTTAAAGTTTCTCTTTGTTTAGTTCTGCGTTTTCCTCGTCTCTCTCTCTTGTTTCCTCTTTCTTCCTCTTCTTCTTAGTGTGTTGAGGGCAGACAGAGAGTCTGACTGACAACCAGTCAGTGTTGATGTTCATCACATGGAAAAAGACAGAGTTAAATGTTATAAAGCGCTTATGTTTGTGCTAAAATACTAGTGTGGAAAACAGGAAATATAAAAGATAAAAACAAAAAATTATAAATGTATGTAAAAAAGTAAAAAAAAGAAACAAGTGTAAATGTGCAGTCTGGAGGGCAGCTGAGGACAATGTGCTGTAGAAGAAAAGTTTCTTGTTCTCATGAGTTGACATGTTATAACAACAAGCTTCTATATGTCTGTCTTTACCTGATGACTCTGCATGTAAACATACTGATCAATACATGTTTTCATCTTCCAGGACCAGTGATCGTCAACGTAGAAGAAGGGAGAGATGTTACTTTACCCTGTTCCCTCAACACCAAGGAGGACATTGAGTCAAAGCTCTTTGAGTGGAAGAAAGATGGTCAGAAGGAGGTGTTCCTGTATGATGCAGGTCTTCATTCCAATGACGGCCTTCCAGGTCAAGATGAGCAGTTCAAAGGTCGCGTCTCACATTTTGAAGATGAGCTGAAGTCTGGCGACGCCTCCATAATCATCAGAAAGACGAAGGTGGCCGACAGTGGAGACTACACCTGTGATTTTCCACGTCTTCAGCCGAGACATATATTCCACATTCAGCTTCTTGTTGGTGAGTGTTTCATTAAACAGTAAAGATGTCCGCTCATCTACTGATGCGACTGGTTTAAGAGTCCCAGATGGACTCAAGTCAAGTAGACAGAATCCACATCTGGCAGGGCCTCGTCCCCACAGAGCTGCAGCCACATCTGGAGTGATTACCTCTCCATCAAACATGCTTCATATCTGCAAAGCATTGCTGATTATGTCTCTCTGCACAATGACATGTTTTCCACAGTATAACCTGTCTGCCAACGTGATGATATTTCACAAGAACTCTAACATGTTTTCTTTTGTCTTTTAGGCACTATCTTAAAGGACAGATCAGGGGAAAACATCCCAGGTGAGTCCTGGTTTTGATGACGTCACTGATCTCTACATAGAAGTATAGCATAGTAGTATTTTTAGTAGTAGTAGTAGTATTCAGTCATCATATATAATACACTATGTACAATATAAACAGTATAAACAAACCAACAGTCTGTGTGTTAATAAAAGACTGAACAGACTCAGACAGAAGCAAAAAGCTTATATTTACCAAACCTACATTTTCTCTTTAAGCCTCCAAAAAGAAAAACTAAAGAAAAAGAATCGTTCACACAACCCTCAAAAATAACTTTGTAAACCATTCTTTTAAAAACCAAAAGCAAATTACACATTTTCAAATGTATATTAGCATTTTTCCATAATTTAACCCCAACAATAGAAACACGTCTCCTTTTAATCCCTTTTTTAGCTTTTTGTATTATAAACTTACAAACACCTCAAATCAGATTTGCTCTCCCGTGTGGAAGAACACTTTTGTTTCAGTCTGGGAGTGACTTTGATTTAGCTTTGAACATTATTTGCATCATTTTATAATATAACAAATCCTTAAATTTCATAATATGAGAATTTATAATCAGTGGATTAGTGTGATTATAATAATCAGCCTTATTAATAATACGTATGGCTCCTTATTGTAGGGAAACTATTGAATTTATAATTGTTTTAAAAGTCGACCCCACATTTCCACACAGTACGACATGTAAGGAAGTATAAGTGAGCAGTAATGTACAAGGCCTTATAATTTAATGTATCCCTAGATTTATACAGAATTGTTATTGATTTTTAAATTTTTCCTTTGATATAATCAATATGTTGTTTCCATGTTAGTTTATGAAAAAAAACTCTTTCAATTTCAACATCACAGATTTTTAATTTAATATCAATTTCTTTTCGATTTCCAGAAACCATAAATTTAGTTTTCTTAATATTAAGAGACAATTTATTAACATCAAACCAAGTTTTGAGGATTTCCAGCTTCCTTTCAATAACAAACAATTGTTCCTTTAAAATCTTCCCAGAGTAAAATAAATTTGTATCGTCTGCAAAAATTACAAACTTCAAAAATCAGTAACATTGCAAATATGATTAAGATAAACAGTTTTGGACCAATCACGGATCCCTGGGGTTCTCCACAGGTGAGCTTCCTAAATCCTGACAGCATCATTCATTTGAACACATTGCTGTCTATCTTCTAAGTAGCTTTTCAGCCCAGAGTGAGTTATATCTCTTATCCCATACTTCTCCAATTTTCTCAATAATTTACTGTGATCTGTAGATCAATATAAATACCAATAGAACACTCTTCATGTTCAACTGCCTTTGTTATTTCTTCTACCATCTCCATTACTGCACAGGTAGTTGTTTTCTTCCTAAATCCATCCTGTTGTTCACTAAGTAATTTATATTTATCAATGTAAAGATCCAATTGTTTCACAAATAATTTCTCTAGAATTTTTGAAAATTGAGGAAATGATTCTGGTCTATAGTTGTCCATGTGGTGCTTATCTCCATTTTTAAATATTGGAATTACCTTTGCTAATGTCATATTATCAGGAAAAACACCTCCCTGAAAAGACTGATTATAAAGGTCAGAGGTCTTACAAAAGAATCAATTACTTCTTTAATTATTACCATGTCAATAGAATTTATATCAGTTGATCTTTTGTTTTTGAATTTTCTTACAATTTCAATTATATCAGTTTTATTTACCCCACAAAGGAACATAGAAGTGATATTTCTATTAATCACATTATTAAACAAATCTTTTTTGTCAGTAGGTGCAGCAATGTTTTTGGCCAAAGTAGTGCCAACACTCACAAAATAATCACTGAAACCATCAACAATGCTTTAAATTGTCCACTGCAGCATCAGAGATATTCAAAAAATAACTTGGAAATTCGGATTTATACCATCTATTTCTAATAATATGATTGATTACTTTCCAAGTCCTTTGGATGTTATTTTTACTGTCCTCTAATATTTTATTGTAGTTTTCCTTTTTCTTTAACCTCATAATGGAGATCAGTTTATTCTTATACAACTTGTATTTTCCTTCAGTTTCACTGTTCTGAATTGTAAAAAATTCTTATAAAGTAGATGTTTCTTTTTGCAGACCTTTAGTCATCACCGTGTATGTGATGTCAGTCATCACTGATAGGTAGAGACATTTATACTCCAACATATTTTGGTTTGTACAGTGTTTGATAATGTAGAAGGTTTACAGGCTTAAAGGTTTATTGATCATTTCTGGGTGATAATCAACACTTTATTTAAGCTACCTGTGCCAAAATCAATCAGTATATCAGTCAGTGGATCTTTAATGATACGCTGACATTGATAAAGGTGTTGTTCTCAGCAGGTTTAACTATCCAGCCCAATGGGAAACCACACTACAAGCCAATACAGTCAGTTACCAGTTTATTAGGTGCACATGTCTAAAACTGATGCCGTCTGATTGAACAGTCTCAGTGTTAATGCTGGATGTGAAGTTAGTTCTGCTTGTAGTGAAGCAGTCCTGCAATAAATCACTTTCATGAAGGTTATCATGTTTCTGTTGATTCAGCTGGAGGATCAGCTGATCAGGATGTAGTTTGTGCTGCTCTTGAACTGTTTTGTGTTAGTCTGTTATTTAGCTTACCTGGACAAAATAATAGAAACACGTGTAAATTTTTAGGACAAATTTAGCAAAAACATTCAAACATCTTCACTGTATCTATGCTTCTATCATGATATGAGTCAGAAATAGTGTTTGTGCTGTAAATAGTTACCAAACTTTTGGTAGAAGTTAGAAATGTTTGAAACATCGTGTCCTGTTAAATAATGCAGGGAGGTGAGATTAAAGCTTATATTGTAACACACTGTAATTTACAAGCAGAGAAGGGATGAACAAAAGAATCAGTATTATATGTGTAGAAGCCATTTATATATTTATATTATGTTCATTTATTGCTCACCTATTACGTATGGTATGATGTCACATGGGTTGGACCAGCAATAATCATTGTCTATTTATTCACCTGTTCACCTGCATGGTGGTGACTGAGATTTTCATCCACGTTCACTTCTGCACATATTGATTTCATTTACTTGATTTTGTTTCTATTTTTAATTTGAAATGAGTGAATTGAAGAAAGGTTCTGATGCAAGTTGCTCTGGAAAAGAATCTAAGACACAAAGAAAGCTCGCTGTCAGGGTTTTGGCGGGAAAAATAAGCCTCAGAAAGAAAGGCAGACAAACATGAACAAAGTCAAAGCTCTCATTCTTTCTACAACAGAGTTGATGCAAACAGATGACAAAGCTTCTGTTGTACGATCACAGCTGGAGAATTCAATGACATTATTGCACAAACAACCCAGTTGTAAAATTGTCCCATTCTGTCTCAATTCAACAAGATATGGCAAACATTTCTGAGTTACTTTGAGAAAGAATTTGCCTCTAGCAACTGAGAGTAGCTCATCACCCCCCCCCCTCCCACCACCACCACCACCATTTATTTATAATCTATTCATTTTTAAATTACTTAATTAATTTCTGTATTAATTTACCTTTGTATACAAATGCCCCTCTTTATTTACTTTTCCATTTAATTCTCCATTAATTTATAAATGTATTTATGTATTCATGTATGTATTTATTTCTGTATTATTTTCCATTTGCTGAGTTGGGATCGAGAGGCAGCGTCAGGGGGTGGAGAGCATTAGGCACGTGTGTGTGTGTGGGTGTGTCGGTGTGCGATATGTCATGTACCATGTACATGTGTGCAGGTTCTGATCTGGAATCAGTGTAAAAAGAAATATAAAAAGAAAATGCAAAGGGAAAATAATGTTGGACTCTGCCAGGGCTGCCCCTCGTCACCGATTCTGTTTGTGATGTTCATGGACGGGATCTCAAGGCGCAGCCGGGGGGAAGACAGTGTCCGATTTGGGGACCTCAGAACTGCATTTTTGCTCTTTGCAGATGATGTGGTTCTGTTGGCTTCTTCAGACTGTGACCGAAAAAATAAGGCTGCGGATACAAGTGACAGAAATGAGTTTCCACCGCAGGGGGGCTGGGCTCAGCCTTAGAGAGAGGGTAAGGAGTTCGGATATCCGGAGGGAGTTCGGAGTAGAGGCGCTGCTCCTACACATCAAAAGGAGCCAGTTGAGGTGGTTCGGGCATCTGATCAGGATCCTCCTGGACACCTCCCCTTATAGGTTTTCCAGGCACGTCCAACTGGTAGGAGGCCCCCGTGTAGACCCAGAACATGCTGGAGGGTTATATATCTCATCTGGCCTGGGAACGCCTTGGGGTCCCTCAGGAGGAGCTGGAAAGCATTGCTGGGGAGAGGGACGTCTGGACAACCCTGCTTAGCCTGCTGCCACCATTATTCAGCCCCAGATAAGTGGAAGGAAATGGATGGATGGATCGTTTGTAGAACGAATGAGAGCTTTGATTTTGTTCATGTTTGGCTTCCTTTCGTTCTGAGCCAAATTCTTCCTGCCAAAGTTTCACGAACTTTGACACAGAACTGGAGGACTAAAATGCACGACACGTCAGACAGAATATGGAGTTTCAAAAATCCTTTACTGATGTATTAATTAATAAAAAACGCTCATAAGGAGGATCGAAACGTAACAAACTGGCAAAACCTGAAACATGGGAGAATCGCTGGTACGCTTGGCTCTAATCCTTTCACATATGGAAACAAGATGAACTGGCACAGGACAAGGGGAGACACGGACTATTTATACATGAGGTAGGGGAGAACAGGTGAACACGATCAGGGGCGGGGTAGACAATCACAACGGCGGGAAAATCACACAAAGGAAGGAAGTCAGGGTCTGAAACGAGAGGAAAAGATTAGTATAAAATAAAACAGGAAGTGCAGGACGAGACTAGACATGAGTGACTTCAACATGAAACTAAAACTACTAGGACCTGACATGAAACAAAATTAACAAAGCCGACGAGACACAACACAAAGCTCTGACATTGAGTTTTATTTGCATCTTAGATTCATCTCTTCCTGAGCAACTATTCTTTGATTAATTTATCTCTCACTCATTTCAAAGTAAGAAAAAACAGAAATGAAATCCAGTACATGAAACCGATATGTGCAGAAGTGAACATGGATGACATTTGATAGACTGTCGCTTGGTTTTATTTCATCTAGTGTGTTGTGTGTCACACTATCAGGCAATTTGACAACTGAAATGTGAGTTTCATCCTGGACATGTTGATCATTTCCAGTTATATAAAGGTCAGGTGCTGTATCCACATTCATGTTGTCAAGAAAAGGTCTTCCAAGTTCAGATAACCATGTCTTTTCATGTTTCATTATGCAAATTAGGAGGCTGTCATTCAAAGTGAGTCATGGTGCCTTCAGTGTTGCCAGGTCTGCAGTTGTCCCATTGAATTGGGCTACTTTTGAACCCGCTGCAACACTTCAATGTAAAAAGAAAATGCAAAATACATAAATAAAAACATAAATACATTTATAAATGAATTTAAAAAATGCAAAATTAATTGGGGAAGTAAATAAATAGGAAAATGTATACAAAGGTTAATAAATACTAACAGAAATATCAATTTATGTCACATTTTATCAATGAATTAATGCCTACATTCATTTTTAATAATATTGCAATAATTGCAATAATAATGCATTTAATGGCATATTAATTGATGTATTGAGTCATTTATTCATTTATTTTAGATTTTTGTAGTTTTGGTGCTCCATATTGGTGGGAAGGTAAATATTGATTATCTGTAATTCAGGATGTGTCAGACCCAGAAGCAGGTGGAGGCCTCGTCCTCGTGGTCTGCAGCTGCCGTTAACGAGCTCCTGCTGCATCAAACGTGGTTTATATGTGTGGACAGAGATATTTCTGCAGGTCGGTAGATGATGAAATCTGTGAGTGTAGTTCAGAGGTTTGTTGTTATTGTCTTTTTAGTTAGTAGACTAATGAATCACTATGAACCGAATTAACTAAAGTCTCACTTCAAATTTGTGTGTGTGTCAGTTAGGAAAGTGGAACATTATTAGCCTGACATCGCCCTCTTTTGTCATTTTCTATTTCCAAGGGGCGTTATCAGCAAGCGCAGATAAAAATATTCTGGTACCTCTGACCAATGGATTTCCTTCTCTGGATAATAAAGTTAAGTCTTCATGAGTTGCAGTGTGTTGAAATCTGACTACTCACCAAACCACTTGCAAACTGGTGCTTCAGAGTAACTGAGGTGAGATGTGTTATCTGATTTTATGTTTTGTCTTCCAGGGCCAAGAGTCACCAGTGTGGCCGTGGAAGAAGGAAGTGATGCCATTTTACCCTGTTCCTTCAGCACCAAGAAGAACATTGAGAAGATGGTGTTTGACTGGAAGAAAGATGGTCTGGAGGTGTTCCTGTATGAAGCAGGCAAACATTACAATAAGGGCCGGGCAGGTCAAGATGAACAGTTCAAAGGACGGGTTTTTCATTTTGAAGAAGAACTGAAGAACGGCAACGCCTCCATAAAAGTCCAAAAAACAAAGATGGCTGACAGTGGAAACTACACCTGTACTTTCCCAAACGACCAAATATCCCACATTAAGCTTGTTGTAGGTGAGTATTTTTTATAAAACAGTTTTGAAGACTGATGTGACTTTTAAGGTGCTTATATTTATTCATTTTAGGTGTTTGTAATGCATTTCTATCTTACACCACCTCTAGACTAGTTAACTCCTTAATGTCGACCATAAACTAAGGCATATAATAATTGATTTACTTGTTTATTCAGAGTTATGTAATGATTTATACTTCATTTTTCCAGTTTATTGCTTATTTACTGATATTGAAGGTAAAATTATAAAATAAAAAAATTGCTTTTCTAAATACTAAGGATTTGTTTGTGCAGTGGAAAGACCTCACACATACCTGAAGCTTTGTCAGTTGGCTTAACAGTGTTGGGAAGGCGTTCATGTGGTCCACTGCTTTGACTGACATATCTCAACAACTATTGGATGGATTGCTATGAAATTTTGTACAAACATTCATGTTCCCCAGAGGATGAATCCTAATCACTTTGGTGATCCTCTGACATTTCCTCTCGTACCACCTGCAGGTCAAAGTTTTCACTTCCAATAAAATATCTCAAAATATGTCATACTTGCTGGATAGGCACAAAGTTCTGTACAGACGTTCATGACTCCCAGAGGATGTATCTTAATGACTTTGGTGCTCTCCTAACCTTTTCTCTAGCACCATAATCAGGTCAACATTTTTATTTGTTCCAATATTTAGGTTTATGACTAATTACCTGCAAAACTAATGACAGCCCATCAGCTTCAGCTGTACTTGGTGTTTAGTGCTAATTAACGAATGTTAGCATGCTAACACGTTAAGCTAAAAGGGTGAACATGGTAAACATTATAGCTGCTATACTTAAACATGTTAATGTTGTCACTGAGAACACGTTAGCTGCTGTGCCTATGTACAGCCTCACAGAGCCTCTCAGGCTGCAGTGGAACAGTGTTTTTTGAGTGAAATGAGCTGGAAGTATCTGAGTGGCAGCCGTGATAAGAGCTAGTCAAATTCTCTAAATGCTAATGAAAGGTGCTTCAATGCTTCCTTTCTTATTTCTTATAGCATAGGGTACACTGGACCATCCTTTACCAAAGGAACAGAGATAATGCCGTCCTAATTGCTTGTGGGAGCAACATTTAAAGCGACCACCCACATCAAAAACAATGCTCTGCTCTTGAAGTGAGCATTGTATGCTAAAGTTACATGTTAATACGCATTTAACATCCTATTTTAAAAGTGCAATGATACAATGAGAGAAAGGTGTAGAGAATGATTATGCAGGCCACTTTCTCACTCTTTCTTCTTTAAGGTCAAACCAGCATGTGTTTTCTTAAAAGTACGCCTTTTATGAGTTTACTCAAAGCTTGTTTGAAACTTTCTATGTTAACAAATCAAGTTGCTGACAATGAGCTATGTGAGAGGAATTACCCAGAACAAATAATAAAGAAGTTTTTTTGCCTCACCAAGTTTTAGATGAAATTATGTTCTGCAAATTGGGAAAAGTCTCAGGTTTTGTTCCCAATACATGTTTGGCATGTTGGTAATGTCACATAATCATTCTGTGTTCTGTCTTTCAGCTCCTGACCCAGAGCGCTTTATCTTAAAGGACAGATCAAAGGAAAACTTCCCAGGTGAGGCCTGACGTTGGTGACGTCACTGATCTCTACATCACTGATAGGTGGAGACATTTATACTCCAACACATTTTGGTTTGTACAGTGTTTGATAATGTAGAAGGTTTATAGGTTATTGATCACTTCTGGGTGATAATCAACACTTTATTTAAGCTACCTGTGACAAAATCAATCAGTATATCAGTCAGTGGATCTTTAATGACACGCTGACATTGATAAAGGTGTTGTTCTCAGCAGGTTTAACTATCCAGCCCAATGGGAAACCACACTACAAGCCAATACAGTCAGTTACCAGTTTATTAGGTGCACATGTCTAAAACTGATGCCGTCTGATTGAACAGTCTCAGTGTTAATGCTGGATGTGAAGTTAGTCCTGCAAGAAATCACTTTCATGGAGGTTATCATGTTTCTGTTGAAGCTGCTTTAGAGACGTGTTGATTCAGCTGGAGGATCATGTTGGAGGATGTAGTTTGTGCTGCTGTTCAACTGTTTTGTGTTTTACAGAGAAGAGATTCTGTTATTTAGACCACAGGGACAAAATAATAGAAACACCTGTTAGATTTTTAATGCACAACAAATGAAGCGTAAAAATTCAAACGTCTTCACTGTATCTGTGCTTCTGTCATGATATGAGTCAGAAATAGTGTTTGTGCTGTAAATAGTTACCAAACTTTTGGTAGAAGTTAGAAATGTTTGACACATCATGTCCTGTTAAATAATGCAGGGAGCAGGAAGCTTTCTGTTCCTATGTGTTCTCTTTTAAACACACAGTAATCAATATTTACAAGCAGGGAAGGGACGAACAAGAAACATCACAATAATCTATTATCCTGTAATTGTCTCATATAATCTGTTGTTTCTATTATGTTCACAGGTGCAGCTTCAGAACCGTCCATCACAACACTTCATTTTACAAAAGATTGGGCTCTGCTGCAGTGTGTTGTTCAAGGTGCTTCTCCAAAACCTAAAGTAGAGTGGCAGGACAGCGCTAATAACACCCTTCCTGCTGAGGTGACGCGGGACTCGGAAAGTGGAGGCCGCTACAACATCATCCTCCAAACTACTGTGACCAAGACCGACCGCTATCGCTGTGTAGCCACACAGGAGGAAATTTACCATCAGACTCAGGCTGAGACTTCTGTGTATATCAGTGGTCAGTGGTATTTAATCTTCAAATAATTTTAATAGTTCATGTGTTATTTTCAAACATTTTTAATGTGTCTTCAGACTGAACACAAAGTAAATCTGGATGAAAACATCTGCACAAGTTGAAAATGTTTTAAACTGAGTGAAAAATTCACGTTTCTACTGAAACTCTGAGACTCCACTTCATTAATGTGCAGAGATCAGAGGAAGAGTGAGACGGTCTGGAGGGAAACAACAGGAAGATCTGGAGTTTGTAGTAAATCAGTCTGAACTGTTATACACACACACACACACACACACACACACACACACACTATAGCTAACGTCTATATCATCAGTATTTCAGATGTTTGTTCTGAATAAACACAAACTGTAAAAACTCTCCAACAGTCAGATTCACAGGATTCAATAGAGGCAACAATGAACTTTGAGTTCAGTCTGAATTCAGCTTTTAGGAGCGTGAACATCATTGATCGTTCTCTGTGTGACGATCTGATAAATAATGGACATAACGTGTTTCAGAGGAAGATTTTTAGGACAGAAATGATGAAGTGTTGTGCAGCATCAAAACACAAGCTGTTCCATATTTTACCATAAAAACAGCAGCTGTTGTCACCACCACGTCTTCACTGCCGAGCATCGCCTGAAGGTCAGACCTGATCCAAGTCCCCTTTCTGTACTGGGCCCAGTTATATGTGTGTGTATGTGGTCAATAAGTGCAGGTTTCTGCTTCACCAAATGAAAATGGGTTACAGCACACACACTAACTGTTCCATCCAGCTGATCAGCTCACACTAACTACCAGGTGTAACTGTGCTGCAGCTGATTGAAGCGACTGACTGAACTAGTTTGCTGCAGAAAACACAATCTGTGACCTGCTGAGAGCGAGTAGAAGAGCTGATGAACATCATCTGACAGGACTCTGCTGTAAAATGGACTTCTAGTGTTCAAACTGTGCTGAGTGATGATGACATGAATCACCAAACATCCTCACAGGTTTGAACTCGCTCTGACTAAATCTGCACGTTAAACAAATGGATGAGAATTACTTTAAGTGCAGTTAAATTATATTTAACAAAATAATATAATGAAAAGTGATGGCAGTGATAATGTTACAGTTAATGGCCCAGTTCTGTGTGTCAGCAGCATGTTTCACTCTGAACAGCATGAAAACATATTATTGTCAAACTGACACATTCCTGCATACGAGCATCTAGAAAGACACAAACAAAGCAGCAGCTGCTGGACTTTACACACTATTAGTCGCTCACTTTAATGTTTCTGCTGCAGCTCGTGATGCTGAAATCATTCCCATGTTTGTTGTTGCTGGCTCTCTGATTGGACGCCGCTACAGATGTTGCCTGGCAACCAATTAACACACGACTAAGGGCTCTACTCAGACATTCGTTAAGACTGAATGGTGCAGCCCAGTTTAGTAAATCACTGGTCTGAAACTAGTTAGTAGTGACTTATGATTTAGTCAACAAACACAAACCCAGTAAGAGATTTAGAAACAGCTGGTCGGCACGGCAACTCCACACGTGACTGAAATCACCCAATCAGAGACATTTTTGTGCCACAAGTGGAAAATAAAACAGGATGTAATGAATTAATGTAACACGTGTACCAACAAAATATAGTGAGGCTGAAACTAGGACCAGACTTTAACTGTAAATATATCCACTGACAGTTCCTGGTGATGATTAGACACATGGAGGCTCATAAAGGCTCTGTGCAGTTTTTACTGGACAATGTAAACTTGTAATTAGTACAAACTGCAAAAATAATCTTATCATCATCAGTTCTTGTTCAGGTCGTAGCTACAAGTTTCAAACATTAATTTTAATTGTATAATTGTAGTAATTCTGACTCTTGAAGCAGCAGAAGCTGCTGAGATCTTCTGAATGGATTTTATGCTGAAGGATGAATTCAGATTCAGAAATCATGACCAGACCTGTTGTTTCACAGCAGAATAAATGATCACGCTCTGAAACATTTTCCAAAATAAAACACAGATTCCTCTGTGAGCTTTTGTCAGCTAAAGAGGAAGAATGAAATATTCTTTGCAGCCTTTTATTAATGAGTTAAAAGTGTATTTAGCTTCAAGAGGCTCATGCTGCATAAATCCAGACTGCGTGTCGCTCCGCTCCCATTGGGCCCCAATAACTGTAGAGCCGACCCCCCACCAAGAAGCACATCATGGTTTAAATGTTGACATCGCTGGGCAGCAGTCAGTGCTGGGAGAAGTACTCAGATTCTTTACTTCAGTAAAAGTAGAAATACTCTGTTACAAGTAAAAGTCCTGCATTCAAAAGTCCACTTGAGTAAAATGTACTTAAAGTAGCAAAAGTATTATATTTTATACGCTGATCATATGTTTTGTATGTAAGATCAAAGTAACTAGTAACTATATCTGTCTGATAAATGTAGTGAAGTATAAAGCAGCATAACATGGAAATACTCAAGTAAAGTACCTCAAACTTGTACTTTCACTGCTCAGTGAAACATAAAGCTAGCTAAGCTGCATGTTTAGCAGGACGGTAATATTTCCTGTTCACAAAGCTTATCAATACTCGCTCTGACAACAGCGATCAGAAGATAAAGATGCGCTTCCAAGACGTAATCCAGAGTCCAGCGTAGCCTCGGCTCAGGGTGTAGAGAAGCTCGGCTGCAGACGTTTGCAGATCTCAGGCCCAGCAGGAGTTCAGCAGCAGTCACATGGAAACAGGCTGAAGTGGAGGTGGCAGGACAGGGATTCAAACATTGTTCCTACTGATGAGCAGCACGTCTCAGAAAGAGGACGAGGCTACAACATCACCCTCCTCCTCCTCACTACTGACACCAAAACCAGAACCGAGCTCTGAGCCGTGTAGCCGAGCAGCAGGAAACTGGCCATGAGATCAACGCTAACATCGCTGTTCCTGCTGAGGTTCATCCCAGTGGGGTTTTTATCTGCAGCTGGTTTTAGATTTTAGGGTTCAGGAGCATGCACACCTTTAGTTGTTCTCTGTGTGTCGGCTGTGATGTCCAGTCTGCTGTTTATGATGTGCAGTTACATTCTGACTGTTACATTAACTTTGTGCTTTCTGTTGCAGAGTTTCCCACTCGACTGGTTGTTTCTTTGTCAGTTCTTGGTGGTGTTGTTGTTGGTGTTCTTCTAACTGTGCTTGTTTTCAAGCTTTGTAAGAAAGGTAAGTTTAACTAATGTCTCAACATGTTCATGATGAGCAGACAACACAACACATTCTTTATATGTTTCTCATGTTCAGAGTCTTGACAGTAGTTTTATCTCCTCAGACATTAAACAGTCTGTTGGTATTTACACCAGAGGAGGATCAAGGCAGATGGGATTTTCTTCAATATAACTTTGTTTTCCTTCCTGCAGAGACGGAGAGAGAGACAACGACAAAGACAGATCCACCATTTGAGACAAGAGTTCCCCTTAACTCCCCTTAATATTCACACAACAGCAGTGGATGGAAACACACATTACTTTGTATTTTCTTTTGCTGATTTTCTGTAAATTCTATTAAAATTTGCGCCACATTTGGACGGAAACTCGACTTTCGACAGCAAACTTTTAACATCGACACTTTTGCCTTCAGACGTGGCCGGACACGTCGTACGAACTAGTTTCTTTCGAGCGAACAAACCGCCTTTAAAATGCACCCAAACAGTTTCATGTATTAGATCTTTCCCACACATCTAACTCAGGAGTTGTTAAGGTGGTTTGTTTTCAGCAGACATGTTGAAGTTAACAAGGTGACGACAGAAGAGAGCAGGTGGCCTTTAATGCTGACACAACAGATTATTAATGAATCGCTCCGATCAATTAAAATGGACCAAGTTAAAAAGGGACCTGATTAAACTAAACTTCTGATAAAAGCCAGTTTTATAAAAGTGTTCAAAGCTAAGGGGCTCGGACCAAAAAAGGCCAGTCACACATCAGGAGACCTGGAAGGACCAGGAGACCCTGACTGAGGATTTCAGGCTGCAGCTCAGAAAAGGTTCAAAGGGTGTGTGTGTGTGTGTGTGTGTGTGTGTGTGTGTGTGTGTGCTTTCTAACTGCAGTCTATTTACCAGATATTATCACGCTGCTTGTAGCTCTTAAAGGTCCTGACTGAGCCAGACTCCACTGAACTGAAGCTGTCAGGCTGTAAAAGAAATGTGAATATTTTGCAGCTAAAATGAAATATAATGTGACTTCACTTTTTTATTTTCATATTTGTGTTGTTGGCATTATTTGGGGAAAGCATGTATTGCTTCTTTTTGTTTGTTAAGGTGCTGAGCCAGAGTCAGTCAGGTACAGTCACACACTGAACTCTACACTCAGTGTCCAGTTTATTAGGAACAGCGAGCTAAAACTAGTCTGATTCAACAGTCTGCAGTGAATCCTCCTTCATGAAGGTTATAATGTTCAGGTTGACTTCATGGTCGTGTTGGAGGCTGTAGTTTGTGCTGCTGTTGAACTGTGTTGCCTTATACTGACAGCTGTTTCTGTTATTTAGCCTCCTTTATATAAACGGGGTGGACAAAATAATAGCAACACCTGTCTGTACCTAATAAACTGGACACGAGTGTTTGCTGTTGTTGACTGTGATATTTGAATTGTGGCTTCATGTTGTTAACTGATGTCATTTCAGGCAGCGTTTCATCATTTATCCAAACGTTTGAATAAAACAGGAACAAATGTCAAACTGTGTTTTGATGTTTCTGTTGTTCAAACTTTGATTAAAGAAATAAAAGTGATTATTCTGAGATGATCCCTGTTTTTTAATACTTTGAGGATAAGAAACACTTTGAATAAAACAATGTATAGCAGATAAATCACATTTAAAACAGCTTCTAACAAACAGATAGTTCACCACTAACAGCTTCATGTTTGGATATTATAGCTGTATATTGATCCTCAGCTTTTATTCTCTTATTTGATCTCTGCTGCTCAGGATCACATGAGGAGACTTTTTACTCTGAATAAATAAAAACTACAGTATTGATCACTGTTGTCTTATTACAGGAAATATATCCACACACTCAACAGGCTGCAGGATTTCAGCCACATAACCTTATTCATGTTTCCTCAGGTCTTTTCCTCCTGACAGCTACAGTCACATGTCAGTGTGGAGATAAAGTCCTGTTCAGCAGGAGGTGTTTTGACTTTTACTTTGTGAAGGTTTTGTTCCGATTTGACGAGTCAAACTAGTGGAAATGACGCTTTTATTGTGAAGGGTCGTGCCGGAAGTGTTGCTGAAGCTGAGAAATCGAAAGTATCTGATCGGTGACGTTCAGGTGACGCAGCCAGAATCCGTTAACCGTCCGCCAGAGACGTTACCGGGATGTTGAAGGTGTTCAGTCTTCAGGTGGCTCCGGCAGCTATGGAGCTTCTTCCTCTCGCGTGTCTCTGTCTCCTGACTCGGTCCGGAACAACGTTTGCTGATGAAAACGGCAAGAAACCGGAGACTTGGACTGAATTATTTTACATCTGAACGGCTGAAACATCCGGAAACACAAAACTACGAAGTTCGTCAGCGGCGGGTCGATATTTAACTCCTGCAGCTGTTTGCATTTAGCTACATTTTAAAGTAAATCTCATGAATATAATTAGCCCAGATCGATATTAAAACATCACCCTCCATAACACAGGCGATGTGATGTAATGACAGCATCCCCCTGATTGATCACTGCCGTGTAACAGACCTGCGCTGCAGTGTTCCGGATGTTCGGGCGTCTCCGTCCTGCAGAGAAACGCTGCAGCTGCAGAACATCACTGATGTCTGATGAAACATAAACCTGGGTGTGCCCGCTACCTGAGGGTTACTGAGAGTTTGATTTGTAGTTTTTTACTGAGTAGAAGATAAGAAGAGTAAAGAATAATAATGAAATAAGAACCAGAGAAAGTGGTTTCAGCCCCCTCCTTCTCTCTAATTTAAAATTCTAAGAGATTAATTGGCTGGAGGGCTGCGACTAACAATTTTCATTATCAATTAATCTGCTGATTATTTTCACAACTAATCGATTCATCTATAATATGTCAAAATATTGTGAAAAAAGCTCATCACAAGCTTGAGGGACGTGGAACACCACCTCTCTGGTGGGGAAAGAACCAGAACTAGTGCAGGAGGTGGAGCAGTCCAAGCTAGAAATACTTGGGCCTAGAGTCTTCCCCGGGGAACGAGAGGGTCGCATGGAATTGACTGAAAGTTGCTGAGAGGAGGGCTCTGATCGGATCGATATTAAACCTCCCCTCTCCAGCACAGCTGATGGGGTTTAATCAGGCGGATAGAAACTGCGCTGCAGTGTTCCGGATGTTCGGGCGTCTCCGTCCTGCAGAGAAACGCTGCAGCTGCAGAACATCACTGATGTCTGATGAAACATCGTCCGCAAGCTGATCTTTACTGGGAGTTTAGTTGAGTGAAAGGAAACCCGAATGATACCTTAAGACCAGATATGATTAAATAAATAATGAAATGAGAACCAGAAACAGTTGTTAGTTTTCTCTCTCGCTTCATTTCTCTCACATTTCAGGTTCAGATCCAAAGCGCGCTCTCACTCTTTCTCGTTAATGTCTTCAGTCGGGCAGCAGCTTGTCTGTGTGTTTGGTGGGAAGGTAAATATTGATTATCTGTAATTCAGGATGTGTCAGACCCAGAAGCAGGTGGAGGCCTCGTCCTCGTGGTCTGCAGCTGCCGTTAACGAGCTCCTGCTGCATCAAACATGGTTTATATGTGTGGACAGAGATATTTCTGCAGGTCGGTAGATGATGAAATCTGTGAGTGTAGTTCAGAGGTTTGTTGTTGTCTCTTTAGTTAGTAGACTAATGAATCACTGTGAACTGAATGAGTTAAAGTTTCTCTTTGTTTAGTTCTGCGTTTTCCTCGTCTCTCTCTCTTGTTTCCTCTTTCTTCCTCTTCTTAGTGTGTTGAGGGCAGACAGAGAGTCTGACTGACAACCAGTCAGTGTTGATGTTCATCACATGGAAAAAGACAGAGTTAAATGTTATAAAGCGCTTATGTTTGTGCTAAAATACTAGTGTGGAAAACAGGAAATATAAAAGATAAAAACAAAAAATTATAAATGTATGTAAAAAAGTAAAAAAAAGAAACAAGTGTAAATGTGCAGTCTGGAGGGCAGCTGAGGACAATGTGCTGTAGAAGAAAAGTTTCTTGTTCTCATAAGTTGACATGTTATAACAACAAGCTTCTATATGTCTGTCTTTACCTGATGACTCTGCATGTAAACATACTGATCAATACATGTTTTCATCTTCCAGGACCAGTGATCGTCAACGTGGAAGAAGACAGTGATGTTACTTTACCCTGTTCCCTCAACACCAAGGAGGACATTGAGTCAAAGCTCTTTGACTGGAAGAAAGATGGTCAGAAGAAGAAGCAGGTGTTCATGTATGATGGAGGTGTTCATTCCAATGACGGCCTTCCAGGTCAAGATGAGCAGTTCAAAGGTCGCGTCTCACATTTTGAAGATGAGCTGAAGTCTGGCGACGCCTCCATAATCATCAGAAAGACGAAGGTGGCTGACAGTGGAGACTACACCTGTGATTTTCCACGTCTTCAGCCGAGACATATATTCCACATTCAGCTTCTTGTTGGTGAGTGTTTCATTAAACAGTAAAGATGTCCGCTCATCTACTGATGCGACTGGTTTAAGAGTCCCAGATGGACTCAAGTCAAGTAGACAGAATCCACATCTGGCAGGGCCTCGTCCCCACAGAGCTGCAGCCACATCTGGAGTGATTACCTCTCCATCAAACATGCTTCATATCTGCAAAGCATTGCTGATTATGTCTCTCTGCACAATGACATGTTTTCCACAGTATAACCTGTCTGCCAACGTGATGATATTTCACAAGAACTCTAACATGTTTTCTTTTGTCTTTTAGCTCCTATCTTAAAGGACAGATCAGGGGAAAACATCACAGGTGAGTCCTGGTTTTGATGACGTCACTGATCTCTACATAGAAGTATAGCATAGTAGTATTTTTAGTAGTAGTAGTATTTTATTCAGTCATCATACATAATACACTATGTACAATATAAACAGTATAAACAACCCAACAGTCTGTGTGTTAATAAAAGACTGAACAGACTCAGACAGAAGCAAAAAGCTTATATTTACCAAACCTACATTTTCTCTTTAAGCCTCCAAAAAGAAAAACAAAAGGAAAAGAATCGTTCACACAACCCTCAAAAATAACTTTGTAAACCATTCTTTTAAAAACCAAAAGCAAATTACACATTTTTAAATGTATATTAGCATTGTTCCATAATTTAACCCCAACAATAGAAACACGTCTCCTTTTAATCCCTTTTTTAGCTTTTTGTGATGTAAACTTACAAACACCTCAAATCAGATTTGCTCTCCCGTATGGAAGAACACTTTTGTTTCAGTCTGGGAGTGACTTTGATTTAGCTTTGAACATTATTTGCATCATTTTATAATATACCGAATCCTTAAATTTCACAATATGAGATTTTATAATCAGTGGATTAGTGTGATCATAATAATCAGCCTTATTAATAATACGTATGGCTCCTTATTGTAGGGAAACTATTGAATTTATAATTGTTTTAAAAGTCGACCCCACATTTCCACACAGTACGACATGTAAGGAAGTATAAGTGAGCAATAATGTACAAGGCCTTATAATTTAATGTATCCCTAGATTTATACAGAATTGTTATTGATTTTTAAATTTTTCCTTTGATATAATCAATATGTTGTTTCCATGTTAGTTTATGAAAAAAAACTCTTTCAATTTCAACATCACAGATTTTTAATTTAATATCAATTTCTTTTCGATTTCCAGAAACCATAAATTTAGTTTTCTTAATATTAAGAGAGAATTTATTAACATCAAACCAAGTTTTGAGGATTTCCAGCTTCCTTTCAATAACAAACAATTGTTCCTTTAAAATCTTCCCAGAGTAAAATAAATTTGTATCGTCTGCAAAAATTACAAACTTTAAAAAATCAGTAACATTGCAAATATGATTAAGATAAACAGTTTTGGACCAATCACGGATCCCTGGGGTTCTCCACAGGTGAGCTTCCTAAATCCTGACAGCATCATTCATTTGAACACATTGCTGTCTATCTTCTAAGTAGCTTTTCAGCCCAGAGTGAGTTATATCTCTTATCCCATACTTCTCCAATTTTCTCAATAATTTACTGTGATCTGTAGATCAATATAAATACCAATAGAACACTCTTCATGTTCAACTGCCTTTGTTATTTCTTCTACCATCTCCATTACTGCACAGGTAGTTGTTTTCTTCCTAAATCCATCCTGTTGTTCACTAAGTAATTTATATTTATCAATGTAAAGATCCAATTGTTTCACAAATAATTTCTCTAGAATTTTTGAAAATTGAGGAAATGATTCTGGTCTATAGTTGTCCATGTGGTGCTTATCTCCATTTTTAAATATTGGAATTACCTTTGCTAATGTCATATTATCAGGAAAAACACCTCCCTGAAAAGACTGATTATAAAGGTCAGAGGTCTTACAAAAGAATCAATTACTTCTTTAATTATTACCATGTCAAGAGAATTTATATCAGTTGATCTTTTGTTTTTGAATTTTCTTACAATTTCAATTATATCAGTTTTATTTACCCCACAAAGGAACATAGAACTGATATTTCTATTAATCAAATTATTAAACAAATCTTTTTTGTCAGTAGGTGCAGCAATGTTTTTGGCCAAAGTAGTGCCAACACTCACCAAATAATCACTGAAACCATCAACAATGCTTTAAATTGTCCACTGCAGCATCAGAGATATTCAAAAAATAACTTGGAAATTCGGATTTATACCATCTATTTCTAATAATATGATTGATTACTTTCCAAGTCCTTTGGATGTTATTTTTACTGTCCTCTAATATTTTATTGTAGTTTTCCTTTTTCTTTAACCTCATAATGGAGATCAGTTTATTCTTATACAACTTATATTTTCCTTCAGTTTCACTGGTTCTGAATTGTAAAAAATTCTTATAAAGTAGATTTTTCTTTTTGCAGACCTTTAGTCATCACCGTGTATGTGATGTCAGTCATCACTGATAGGTAGAGACATTTATACTCCAACATATTTTGGTTTGTACAGTGTTTGATAATGTAGAAGGTTTACAGGTTTAAAGGTTTATTGATCACTTCTGGGTGATAATCAACACTTTATTTAAGCTACCTGTGCCAAAATCAATCAGTATATCAGTCAGTGGATCTTTAATGATACGCTGACATTGATAAAGGTGTTGTTCTCAGCAGGTTTAGCTATCCAGCCCAATGGGAAACCACACTACAAGCCAATACAGTCAGTTACCAGTTTATTAGGTGCACATGTCTAAAACTGATGCCGTCTGATTGAACAGTCTCAGTGTTAATGCTGGATGTGAAGTTAGTTCTGCTTGTAGTGAAGCAGTCCTGCAATAAATCACTTTCATGGAGGTTATCATGTTTCTGTTGATTCAGCTGGAGGATCAGCTGATCAGGATGTAGTTTGTGCTGCTCTTGAACTGTTTTGTGTTAGTCTGTTATTTAGCTTACCTGGACAAAATAATAGAAACACGTGTAAATTTTTAGGACAAATTTAGCAAAAACATTCAAACATCTTCACTGTATCTGTGCTTCTATCATGATATGAGTCAGAAATAGTGTTTGTGCTGTAAATAGTTACCAAACTTTTGGTAGAAGTTAGAAATGTTTGAAACATCGTGTCCTGTTAAATAATGCAGGGAGGTGAGATTAAAGCTTATATTGTAACACACTGTAATTTACAAGCAGAGAAGGGATGAACAAAAGAATCAGTATTATATGTGTAGAAGCCATTTATATATTTATATTATGTTCATTTATTGCTCACCTATTACGTATGGTATGATGTCACATGGGTTGGACCAGCAATAATCATTGTCTATTTATTCACCTGTTCACCTGCATGGTGGTGACTGAGATTTTCATCCACGTTCACTTCTGCACATATTGATTTCATTTACTTGATTTTGTTTCTATTTTTAATTTGAAATGAGTGAATTGAAGAAAGGTTCTGATGCAAGTTGCTCTGGAAAAGAATCTAAGACACAAAGAAAGCTCGCTGTCAGGGTTTTGGCGGGAAAAATAAGCCTCAGAAAGAAAGGCAGACAAACATGAACAAAGTCAAAGCTCTCATTCTTTCTACAACAGAGTTGATGCAAACAGATGACAAAGCTTCTGTTGTACGATCACAGCTGGAGAATTCAATGACATTATTGCACAAACAACCCAGTTGTAAAATTGTCCCATTCTGTCTCAATTCAACAAGATATGGCAAACATTTCTGAGTTACTTTGAGAAAGAATTTGCCTCTAGCAACTGAGAGTAGCTCATCACCCCCCCCCCCTCCCACCACCACCACCACCATTTATTTATAATCTATTCATTTTTAAATTACTTAATTAATTTCTGTATTAATTTACCTTTGTATACAAATGCCCCTCTTTATTTACTTTTCCATTTAATTCTCCATTAATTTATAAATGTATTTATGTATTCATGTATGTATTTATTTCTGTATTATTTTCCATTTGCTGAGTTGGGATCGAGAGGCAGCGTCAGGGGGTGGAGAGCATTAGGCACGTGTGTGTGTGTGGGTGTGTCGGTGTGCGATATGTCATGTACCATGTACATGTGTGCAGGTTCTGATCTGGAATCAGTGTAAAAAGAAATATAAAAAGAAAATGCAAAGGGAAAATAATGTTGGACTCTGCCAGGGCTGCCCCTCGTCACCGATTCTGTTTGTGATGTTCATGGACGGGATCTCAAGGCGCAGCCGGGGGGAAGACAGTGTCCGATTTGGGGACCTCAGAACTGCATTTTTGCTCTTTGCAGATGATGTGGTTCTGTTGGCTTCTTCAGACTGTGACCGAAAAAATAAGGCTGCGGATACAAGTGACAGAAATGAGTTTCCACCGCAGGGGGGCTGGGCTCAGCCTTAGAGAGAGGGTAAGGAGTTCGGATATCCGGAGGGAGTTCGGAGTAGAGGCGCTGCTCCTTCACATCAAAAGGAGCCAGTTGAGGTGGTTCGGGCATCTGATCAGGATCCTCCTGGACACCTCCCCTTATAGGTTTTCCAGACACGTCCAACTGGTAGGAGGCCCCCGTGTAGACCCAGAACATGCTGGAGGGTTATATATCTCATCTGGCCTGGGAACGCCTTGGGGTCCCTCAGGAGGAGCTGGAAAGCATTGCTGGGGAGAGGGACGTCTGGACAACCCTGCTTAGCCTGCTGCCACCATTATTCAGCCCCAGATAAGTGGAAGGAAATGGATGGATGGGTCGTTTGTAGAACGAATGAGAGCTTTGATTTTGTTCATGTTTGGCTTCCTTTCGTTCTGAGCCAAATTCTTCCTGCCAAAGTTTCACGAACTTTGACACAGAACTGGAGGACTAAAATGCACGACTCGTCAGACAGAATATGGAGTTTCAAAAATCCTTTACTGATGTATTAATTAATAAAAAACGCTCATAAGGAGGATCGAAACGTAACAAACTGGCAAAACCTGAAACATGGGAGAATCGCTGGTACGCTTGGCTCTAATCCTTTCACATATGGAAACAAGATGAACTGGCACAGGACAAGGGGAGACACGGACTATTTATACATGAGGTAGGGGAGAACAGGTGAACACGATCAGGGGCGGGGTAGACAATCACAACGGCGGGAAAATCACACAAAGGAAGGAAGTCAGGGTCTGAAACGAGAGGAAAAGATTAGTATAAAATAAAACAGGAAGTGCAGGACGAGACTAGACATGAGTGACTTCAACATGAAACTAAAACTACTAGGACCTGACATGAAACAAAATTAACAAAGCCGACGAGACACAACACAAAGCTCTGACATTGAGTTTTATTTGCATCTTAGATTCATCTCTTCCTGAGCAACTATTCTTTGATTAATTTATCTCTCACTCATTTCAAAGTAAGAAAAAACAGAAATGAAATCCAGTACATGAAACCGATATGTGCAGAAGTGAACATGGATGACATTTGATAGACTGTCGCTTGGTTTTATTTCATCTAGTGTGTTGTGTGTCACACTATCAGGCAATTTGACAACTGAAATGTGAGTTTCATCCTGGACATGTTGATCATTTCCAGTTATATAAAGGTCAGGTGCTGTATCCACATTCATGTTGTCAAGAAAAGGTCTTCCAAGTTCAGATAACCATGTCTTTTCATGTTTCATTATGCAAATTAGGAGGCTGTCATTCAAAGTGAGTCATGGTGCCTTCAGTGTTGCCAGGTCTGCAGTTGTCCCATTGAATTGGGCTACTTTTGAACCCGCTGCAACACTTCAATGTAAAAAGAAAATGCAAAATACATAAATAAAAACATAAATACATTTATAAATGAATTTAAAAAATGCAAAATTAATTGGGGAAGTAAATAAATAGGAAAATGTATACAAAGGTTAATAAATACTAACAGAAATATCAATTTATGTCACATTTTATCAATGAATTAATGCCTACATTCATTTTTAATAATATTGCAATAATTGCAATAATAATGCATTTAATGGCATATTAATTGATGTATTGAGTCATTTATTCATTTATTTTAGATTTTTGTAGTTTTGGTGCTCCATATTGGTGGGAAGGTAAATATTGATCATCTGTAATTCAGGATGTGTCAGACCCAGAAGCAGGTGGAGGCCTCGTCCTCGTGGTCTGCAGCTGCCGTTAACGAGCACCTGCTGCATCAAACATGGTTTATATGTGTGGACAGAGATATTTCTGCAGGTCGGTAGATGATGAAATCTGTGAGTGTAGTTCAGAGGTTTGTTGTTGTCTCTTTAGTTAGTAGACTAATGAATCACTGTGAACTGAATGAGTTAAAGTTTCTCTTTGTTTAGTTCTGCGTTTTCCTCGTCTCTCTTGTTTCCTCTTTCTTCCTCTTCTTCTTAGTGTGTTGAGGGCAGACAGAGAGTCTGACTGACAACCAGTCAGTGTTTTATTTTAATTTATTATTTTATTTGACATGGACAGAGCAATAGCATGGGATCTGACTGCAACATACAGTTATGCACCAGGTGGACTGTATTTAGTGTAAAAAATGAATTAAAAAGCAAAATAAAAATACAATACAGGTATAGAAATATGATTCGTCATCACGGGAAAAAGAGAGAGTTAAATGTTATTAATTATTAACGAGTGAAACGTGCTCTTATGTTTGTGCTAAAATAAGGACTAGGAAAAAGAAACATAAAAGATAAAAACTCCAGATACAAAATGATAAACATATGTACAAAAGTAAAATGTAATAACAAGTGCAAATGTGCAGTCTGGAGGGCAGCTGAGGACAATGTGCTGTAGAATGTCAAAAAACAAGAGAAGTTTCTTCTTAACGTGAGTTGACGTGTTTATTCTAACAAACAAACTTCCATTTCAATCAGCAGAGACTTCATTGGAAAAGAGGATTAAAGAGTAATTAAAGTAATTTATTTGACATCGTGCACAACAGGAAGTTGAAGAAGAAGTCTGTTGGTGATTAGACCCCATCATGACGTCATTATTTCAACAATGAGCTGCACGTCTGGAGTCTAGAGACTGGTGGTGATGATGAAGATCTGTCAAAATAAATGAGCAGCATGAAGACAGTCTTCCTGATTGATCTGTCGCTAAGCTTCTACCTGTCTTTACCTGATGACTCTGCATGTAAACATACTGATCAATACATGTTTTCATCTTCCAGGACCAGTGATCGTCAAAGTGATCGTGAAAGAAGACAGTGATGTTATTTTACCCTGTTCCCTCAACACCAAGGAGAACATTGAGTTAAAGCTCTTTGACTGGAGGAAAGATGGTCAGAAGGAGGTGTTCCTGTATGATGCAGGTGTTCATTACAATAATGGCAAAAATGAAGTTCAAGATGAGCAGTTCAAAGGTCGCGTCTCACATTTTGAAGATGAGCTGAAGTCTGGCAACGCCTCCATAATCATCAGAAATACGAAGGTGGCCGACAGTGGAGACTACACCTGTGATTTTCCACGTCTTCAGCCAAGACAAATATTCCACATTCGGCTTGTTGTTGGTGAGTGTTTCATTAAACAGTAAAGATGTCCGCTCATCTACTGATGCGACTGGTTTAAGAGTCCCAGATGGACTCAAGTCAAGTAGACAGAATCCACATCTGGCAGGGCCTCGTCCCCACAGAGCTGCAGCCACATCTGGAGTGATTACCTCTCCATCAAACATGCTTCATATCTGCAAAGCATTGCTGATTATGTCTCTCTGCACAATGACATGTTTTCCACAGTATAACCTGTCTGCCAACGTGATGATATTTCACAAGAACTCTAACATGTTTTCTTTTGCCTTTCAGATCCTATCTTAAACCTTTAACATCCTCAGAAAGACATCAGTGCACAGATCTGTGGAGCGCTCACAGTCTCTGTTTAAACTGTAACTTTCAATGAATGAACATGCATACAAAACAGTTTCCTGATTAAAAAATGTACAGTTCATTACTTTCATAAAAAATGGCAGAAAGTGTATATTTCATTATAGTTAATATCTTATATCTGATGCCTCGCGCACATTTACAGGTTCTTCCCTCCTCAGCTAAAAAGGGTAAAACGCCTTTTTTAACATCACAAGCTTGAAGAAAATCATTTCTTGACCTCTTGAAATTATGGGATGCAACATTTCCAGGAACCTGCGAGTGGTCAAGGTGTCCTTTTTAAACATCACGTCTCATCCAGCAGCTGCTAACGGCTCAGGAAGCCATTTATCTTGCATATTTCTACAGTTTCACCTTCAATCAAAAGAATAAGGATTAAATATAAATTATATTTATATACTTCTATATACTGTATTACATTTATCTACATACTTTGAATCTGTCGTTTGATTGGTTGTTGTTCGGGATTCAGACGTCTTTATTATTACAGTTTCTGTTTTCAGTGAGACTTTATCTTTACTGCAGCACAACCCCCTAATAAAACATATATGAAGATTATAATTCTTATATTAATGAATTCATTAATAATTATTTGTATATGTTTTGGTGCTCTGTTGCTTTGTTAAAGTGCTGCTTGTGTTAAACATCTGAAGTGAGGTAACGGTATAATCACTCTGTTATTATGTTTCTATGTTGATGTTTGATTGTTATCAATGAAAATTAAATCAATAACTAACATGAGATCGATACATATTTCAGTACAGGTGCAACTGAACTTAGAAAGGTGGATCTGTGGACGATATCGTGATGGTTTAGTGAAAGAGCTGATTAAAGGATGAGATGACGTGCAGGTGATGTGGAGCAGATCATTCCCACCTTCATCTTTCAGCTATTACCTTTCAGTGATTAGTTTGGTTATTGGACCGGGACAGCTGGGGGGGGTCTGACAGTTTCTCTCAACATCACTCGGTTTCAGTTCAGCTCTTCTTCCTCTTTCTCTCTTCTGAAAAGAGTTTAAATTCGGTTCATTTCAGTCCTGCAAGTTTCTTCATCATCAGCCGACGTCTTACTCACTGATGCCGTGCTCCCAGGCCACTTTAGCCTGCTCATCCTTGGTTGCTGCGATTATGGGCTGGGAGATCTTGCGTGGCATGGGCCGGGGTGCAGGAGGAGGTGGTGCGGACTGGGTGTTCAGGGGGTCTTCTTCAGGGATACACCCCTCTCTGAGGTAGGGTTTGGGGGGCAGGGCTGGAGGAGGCTCGTGGAGGTGGTAAAGAGGCGGGAGGTGGGGGATGTAGTGTGGGTGGAAATGGTGGTGGTTGTAGTGGTGTTGGGGGTGCGGCAGCCCATCCTGCTGCTGTGGTTGTTGTGGAGCTCCAGTGGAGGCCGAACCCGGAGCCCGGGGCTGGATTTGGCCCACCGCCTGGGCCGGGGTGACGCCTCCCGGGGCGGAGTGGCTGCGGCAGGGCGGGAGTTTGACTCCGTCCAGGACTTCAGGCTCGGAGATGCTGTACCTGACGGGCTGGTAAGGCGAGTCCAGGTCTTCCTGGTCGGTGGTCCAGGCCTGGCTGCTGGGGACGGACTCCAGGGTGTCTGTGCGACTGGCCGGGGGGTCGGAGGAGGAGGCGGGGCCGCCGAAGTTGCTCTCACTGAGGGAGGAGACTCCAGAGCTGGCGCTGCCCGACAAGGTGGAGTTACTGCCATCCAGGATGGACTGTGGACTGGTGGGCGAGGCAGGTATAGGGTGCAGGGGAGACTGGGGGGGGGGCAGAGAGGCAGATACAGAGGGGGGGAGTTAAAAGAGACAGCCAGTATGTTCACTGTTAGACACATTTATGTAACCATGACAACTGTTTAGACTCATCACCTGCTGTTTTATTTAGTTTAGTATTTTTAATGTGATGATCTGATGGAAAAACTAAACAGTTTCATTTATTTAACTGATGAAAACAATACTGAAATAAGGCACAACATATGGTCATCAATAGCATTAATAATACCTTGCCTAATACTAATAATATAATTTATTTGCTATAAGCAGCTGATGGTAGAAAGCTCGCTCCATCCAACATCCATTCTTCCATCTCTGCATTTTATTTTATTCATTTATCTATTTCTGATTTAAGAAGTGCATTTAAAACGTAAACAGCAAACACAGAACATGTAGCTCAGGCCAGGTGGCCAACACAGGACGACCTCTCTCTGCACTCCAAACTAAAAAACAGTCAAATAAACTAGAAGAATACAATTATTTGGTAGAACTTTTTTCTTTAACAGTGTTTAAAAAGGAGAACAGGAAAAGGAGAGAAAAAGTCAAATGGTTTTGTTGTGACGCGGAAGGTTTTTCACTCCACGGACGTGTAAAGAGACCGGAAACCACAACACTTTCGGTTTTGACATCTGCCTTCAAAATAAAAGCAGTTAAAGAGGTTAAAAAATCTTCAAACTCACTATTTTTTTATTTAATCATCACACCTGCTAACTGAAATCTCAGATTACGGCTGCAACTAACAATTATTTTCATTATCTATTAATCTGCTGATTATGTTCTTGATTAATCAATTGATCGTTTAGAAAAAAGCCCGTCACATAACGTCTTTAAATTACTTGTTTTGTCTGACCTACAGTCCAAAACCCAAAGATATCAGATTTTTAATGATATAAAACACAACAAGAGCAGATAATCCTCACAGTTAAGAAGCTGGAACCAAAATATTTTATTCCACGTTGGTTTAAAAACTGGAAATAGAAGTGAATTCCTGACATCAGGCTTTTATTCTGAAGAGTAAAGTAAACAAGCGTGTATCCGGAAGCAGCAGGTCCCACTGAGCAGAGCTGAAGCTGAGACACTCATTAGGACAATCAGCATGTAGACCCACAGGTCCCACTGAGCAGAGCTGAAGCTGAGACACTCATTAGGACAATCAGCATGTAGACCCACAGGTCCCACCGAGCAGAGCTGAAGCTGAGACACTCATTAGGACAATCAGCATGTAGACCCACAGGTCCCACTGAGCAGAGCTGAAGCTGAGACACTCATTAGGACAATCAGCATGTAGACCCACAGGTCCCACTGAGCAGAGCTGAAGCTGAGACACTCATTAGGACAATCAGCATGTAGACCTACAGGTCCCACTGAGCAGAGCTACTATGAGTATAGGCGCAGCCCTCAATTCATTAAAAATCCTACAATGTGATTTCCTGGATTCTTTCCCCCCATTCTGTCTCTCATAGTTGAAGTGTACCTATGATGAAAATTACAGGCCTCTCTCATCTTTTTAAGTGGGAGAACTTGCACAATTGGTGGCTGACTAAATACTTTTTTGCCCCACTGTATATGACAAAGAGAGAAATTTAATTACACTAAACATATCTAGTAATAAGGAAAAGAGAAATTTTGCCCTTACAAATCCTAATGTTTTGGGCAGCCGTTCATCATCACTGCCACTAACATCATCCTCACTTGACTCAGATGGTGTTTGCTCCACTCGGCTGTAGGTTTTTCTGTTATATAAAATACGTAAAGAGTGAAGTGTTACCTGAACAGGTGTTGCAGGTGGAGGCTGTCTTAGAAACTGACCAAGAAGGTAAAATCACTTTTATCCATTTTATGTTTCAACTGAACAGACAAATAAATCAAGAATAGTCAAACCACAAAGAATAATAGAAGCAAATTCATGTTTTATTAAAATGTTGAATAATAACATTCAGCAGCATAGGTTAGTTACAACAAGAAGTGCACGCTGGTTATAGCGGCATATCACTGCCAAAATCCGCGCATGCAAATTAAATCCTTGCGCTCACAATTCTGTTTAAAATGTAACATTCAGCAGTGTAAGGTAGTTACAAGCAATAGTGCACGCTGGTTACTGGTTATGAAGCACAAACACACAAAATGATATGTAGAGGTTATTGTGTGTAAGAGTATATGTTTTTCTTCATATCCCGGAAGTCTGTACAAACTCAGCTAAAAGCTTCTGTAAATCAACAGACCATAATAAATGATGAAGGTATTCAAACTGTCATACATTTAAAAAAAAAAATACAAAAATCAGACATGTTTTTCATCAAATTTGATGAAATAAAACACACAAAACATTTTGATCCAAAACTATTCTGGATGCAGAAAACTAAACTAAATATTTCTGAACACATTTCAGAAGTTATTTAAACTCTGTACGTTTTTTACTTTTTGACATTTGCTCATGTTGATGTTTTTCATCTGTAACAGAAATATTTCCACAGTGGTGTTTTTGGTTATTATGATCTCATTTCCTCAAATGCTTCAGATCCCTAAAATCTGTTTAACAGCTAAAAGGTCTTTAATCAATAAACCAGAAAGACAAAATGATCAAATGGTTTAAACTGAGTCATAAATCAAGACCGCACCATCAGCCTGCGACAGAAGAGCGTTCAACGTGACGACGAGAAAGACAGAAATCTTAGTTTTCAGCTGCAAAATCAATGAACGCATGAATTAAACAGGAACAACGACCTGCTGCAGATGTTCGGGGCCGCCAGCAGGGGTCCGTTTACAGAGGGTTAAATCCACGACGGAGATGGTTTAACTTTGAGGACATATATAGAAAACAGCCCCATTTTTAATTTAATGTGAGTTCTTCTTTGAACACAGGAGTATTTCTGACTCACAAGGGCCCTTTCTCTGAGGACCCGCTCTCTATATGGGGCCCCACAGGCCCCAGTGCAACCACACTACTCTGTATTTACGCCCCTGGTAACATTAGAATATGACATAAAGGTCAAATACAACATGAGAACAACATAAACACCACAAGAGGAGAATCAGGACAGTAACGTGAACTCTGCTGACTTTGGCTCTTCATCTTAACATGAGATGACGTAGCGGCTCGACACTTAGAAAGGAAGAGGGGTCAGTCAGAGTCACGTCTGACAAATAATAATAATTATAACATAGAAATCAAGAAAATCTGTCAACCTTTACAAAACAATAAAGCACAACGGCAACCAGCAATGAAATGTACTCAATCAAAACTCCAACACTGCAAACACACAGACCACAGCTCAACTCAGTTTAGCAAGAAGAGTCATAAAACAAACAAGTGGCAATATTAGGGTGTGTGTGTGTGTGTGTGTGCGCGTGTGTGTGTGTGTGTGTGAACTCGATGCGTTTCGGGTTTTTCCCACAATCCCACAGTTCAGTCCCAATCCAGTACACAACAAATCAAAAAAAGGAAACTATTCAAATTCCCCAAAACAAATCAAACCAGGAAGTGTCAAAAAGACCAGGTCAAAGTCGGCGTCTCTGCTCCTGACTGACTCCACAGATCTCCTGAAGGCTGGTTCACGCTGCGGGGTTTTGAGGGGTTGTGATTGATTATTGTGAGACTGTGGGTGTTACCTGTGACACGTGAATGACAGGTGGGCGGTGATGTCATTCTGACAGCTGATCGCTACAAGTTTGACATTTTGGAAAATCCTCTTTTTAGCTGATCGTTAGATGAGAAGATCAATAAGTTTATACTCACACATGTCGACCTGTTACATGTGAAGCTACAACCAGCAGCAGCTTAGCTTAGCTTAGCATAAAGACTGTAAACAGGTAGAAGCAGTTAGCCTGCCTCTGTCCACAGGTAACAGAAGCCACCTGCTAACCTCACTAACTGTGTTGTTCGCACTAAAACAACAGCTTGTAGTTTTACGACGGGTTACCTGTCCGACTGTCTCCTAGAGACTCTGCTGGTTGCCTGGCAACAACACGGCGATGACGAGACTCCAGGAAGTCACTGCCTCCGGCCAACAGGACGGAGCCAGGCTAACTGCTACCCCGCCTTCTTTATGCTAAGCTAAGCTAAGTGTAAAGCGAATTTCCTAAAATCTTAAACTATTGTTTTCAATACAAAGAGGCACTACATGACTGTCTCATATCTCAGAGCCCTGAGATAACTGTGTTACGATATGACGCTATATAAATAAAACTGAATTGAATTGAATCATAAGCAGAAATTCTGATAGCTCACAATCCAGAACACTATATGGTAATTTCTTTTTACTAAATATGATCCACTTTATACTTTAAAATATCATGTTGACCACAATCACTCTGCTCTGCACAAACCACAGGAACACGTCTTACAAACTGTCCCACAAGTCACTGTGATAAGAACACAAACGTAAAGGAACTATATTATGAATATTATGTCATTCTAAAAAACAAAAAGCTTTTATACGTCGCTCCTCCTCAGTATAGTTTTACAAACGAAACGAAACGAAACTAAACTAAATGTCAGCCTCGATGACGACTCTGACTTTGTTACAATAATGAATCCAAAAATGAAATCTGCTGCTGTGTCTTCTGCTGCTGATTGGAATAAAACTGTTTATCTTAATGATATTTTCAATGTTACTGATTTGTTGAAGTTTGTCATTTTTGCAGAAGATACAAATTTATGTTACTCTGGGAAGATTTTAAAGGAAATCTTGTTTGCTATTGAAAGGAAGCTAGAAATCCTCAAAACTTGGTTTGATGTTAATAAATTGTCTCTTAATATTAAGAATATGGTAATTTCTTTTTGCTAAATATTATCCACTTTATAGAATCACGGCAAGTTTTAGCTCAAGCTTTGCAATTTTGTATGAATACAAATATATGATTTATAATATCATATATTGTACCACAGGAACACTGTACAAACATCAACAGTTCATTATGATAAGAACACAAACGTAAAGGAACTGAAAACAAGATATATGGCTTCAGCATCACAGACATTATTGAAGGGTTACGTGTTAAACGCTGGTGTGGCCGATGTTTCTTCATCCTTCAATCCTTCATCTGTAGGAAATAAAACAAAAAAACATGAAAGAAAATCCCAACTGTATTGATCATATTCAGGCTGCACAATCAATCACTGATCTTCATCGATTTGTCCTAAAAGTTTTTTCTGTATTTATTATTTAGTGGTTTCTGATTGGAAAGACAGTTAATGTGCAGATTGATTAACCTGAACGGTGCAGTGATGTGCGTTTGTTAGTTCGCTCATAAATTCAGGGCTGTTTTGCGGCCGACTATAAATCCTCAAAGCCGCCCTGACGAATTTTAGAACTGACTTTAACGTTTAACTGACCACTTTTAAAGGCGCGTCATGTCTCAGCCCTGGTTACACTGCAGCACCTGACCCCATCCTGATATACCAGACCTTCAGACTCCATCTTACTAGTTGTACCAAAGTCAGACAGGTGTCCAAAGGTCTTTTCCATCAGAGCCCCAAATCTCTGGAGCTGTCAGCTAAGAAAACTAAATCTTTACTTTTAAACTTTAAAGTCTTTATTTTTTTAATTAATGTAGTTTTTATATCCTTATATAGCTGTAGCCTCAGCAGCATGTGTCCTCTACAGGCTCCCCACAGGTCCAACTATTGATTATCTGCTCTACAACTATACGAGTCAATACAAGGACAGGAACACTGTTGAATTAACGTGTGACACATTTGTTGTGATTTGACTGGCTGATTGTCTATTTAGTAATCAATCACCAAACCCACTGATCAATATATTAAACTTCATTTTAAAGAAAAAAACACAATCGTCTTGAGTTCATGGAGGCAGAGATTATAACCTGCTGTCCTCGTCCTCTCTGCTCCACACACCTCTGTAACAGGAACACTGGGCAGTTTACCAACTGTTCCCAAAACTTTTAATTGTGGTGATTTTACACAAATTAACTAAAAAGAAGATTTTAAGGGTTAAAGGTCAGTTGTCTTGGATTTGTCAGGATTTGTTAATTCCTTTAACTTCAACAACATATATACATATAATGCAAATTATACAATCAACATGTTTTAAATAACCTATACAGTAAATTAATTTGTGTGAGGTGAAACATTAACTTATGATTGTATATAAAGTTGTAAATTAAAACGTTACATGAATTTCACCTGTACAGTGTGAATATCGTTATACTGTATGTTGCTTCAGTAGCTTTAACCAGAGAAAACACAGAAATTAAACTCTATACAACACGTGTTCATATTGTTTCCAGTTGGGTGTCAAACAGCTTTACTTTAGTTGAGCTCTGCAACAGTCGGCTAATTGCTCTGTTCATTAATGCTAACTCGTTAGCTTAGCCTGGCACCTCGTGGAGCAGAAGTTAGTTTGACAGCGACTCACCAGTCTCGAGGAATCCAGTTTCTGTTGATTTCAATCCAGAGATTTCCGTGAGAGATTCATCTGACATCTACGAACTAACAACAAAATACAGGATGTTACTGTTCTGATTTGACAACATTATATTGTGTCTTTACTGTTTTATGAAAGTTACATTTTTACCAATCAGCAGCAGGTTCTCTGCCTACAGTGTCACCCAGCGTCTGACTGCTATAAACTATATAACCTGTATATGTTTATGGTCTATCCTGCCCAGGTGCTGCAGCCCTGCGTTCTGATTGGCTAAGGCACTTGTGTGTTGTTAACTCTTTGTGACCTGGGTTACATTATGCACTGATTCAACTGTAAAGACGTGGATGGAAGTAAATCACAGCTTTAAAGGAAGATAATTAACAGCTATAATAATATATTCATAAGCTTGTTATATTATTGATTTATTATTAGAACCAGGAGCCTCATGTATTAATGTCGTCTCAGAGGATTTTCTGTGAATCTAAATACCAACAGAAGCATCTGTTATGTTGATGTCTGCACATTATGGACATGTTGATATAATTAGTCATTATTTAAACTTACCATCATATCTTATTTTGTATCTTTGAGCAAAACAAACAAAAACCAAAATTAATAAAATAAGTCCAGTAACTCCTCCAATAAGAACATTTCTGGTCCATTTGCTCATGTTGTCGTCTGAAACACATTGCAAAAAGATAATTAACACTCAGAATGAGACTGCATATCATGCACAGCAGATTGGTCTAAATTGCTAAAATCTTTGAAAACTAAAAACACAACACAGGAACACAAAGTGTGAATCTTACCAGATATAGACACATAGATCTCAGCCTGAGTCTGATGGTTGATCTTCTCCTGTGTGGCTACACAGTGATAGTAGTCGGTCTTGGTCACAGTAGTTTGGAGGGTGATGTCGTAGCTGCCTCCTCTTTCTGAGACATGTGGATCATCAGCAGGAAGGATGTTTCCAGCGCTGTCCTTCCACTCTACTTTAGGTTCTGGAGAAGCACCTTGAACCTCACACTGCAGCAGTGCTTTGGCGTCTGTGAGATCCACAATCGTGGTGTTTGGCTTTGCAGTTGCAGCTGTGAACGTGTTAAAAAGGACAGCTTCAGCACTACAGATGTACCACTGGGATGTTTTAGTGTTGATCCCCTCTGCCTTTGCCTTTGTATATGAACAACAGTGTGAAGGAGAGAAATGCAGGAATAGACAGAAACACAAAACCCAGCAGGCGACACGAGACGCTATTTCAAATATTTGTACCTTCTTCCAGTAATTTGGTCATTAAATACCACAGAAAACCTAATTTATACTGTAGTTCACATCCTGACAGAAGCACATACACAGCTCTTCTTCTCTGACACAGTGTGGAACATCAGCACCAGAAGACAGCTGACATTAACAAGTCCAGCAGTCCAGAGCAGAGAGGCCACAGACCAGAACCAGGTCTTGGAACATTTGCTACCAGGCTGCAAGCAAACAAAGTGGTTTGAAAGAAAAAGCTAAACAATGATCAGAAAACGTAACAGTCTGTTACGGTTTATTTTGCTGTAATTACCTTGAACACAGCGCAGTGATGTTTTGAGCTAAATGCTAACAAGCTGATGTAGAGAAGGTAATGTTTAGCATGTTCAACATCTTAGCTTAGCATCATGGGAACATTTTTAAATATTATAATGACATCTGAAATCAAAGTATGAATAATTCACTGTAACGTACTAACTGCTATCAGATATGTTCTAAGTCTCTGCAGGAACATTATAGAACGTTAAGTAGAACTTAGGTGTGTTGTTGTGCTCACAGAACTGCAGTTGGAGAATCAAATGATGAACATGAAATGTTTGTACAGCAGTAAAACCAGAGGAGTGTGCAAGCAAACATCAAAACTACGTATTAAAAAGTAAAGTTAACTTTCTTTGGTCTTATTTCAACATCAGGTCGTCATTACCGTCATTCACTGAGAGTGAATCTTTCTAACTAATGAAACACTCACCAACAACAAGCTCAATGTGGAATAATCGTCTTGGCTGAAGACGTGGAAAATCACAGGTGTACTCCACTGTCAGCCACCTTCGTATTTCTGATGATTATGGAGGCGTCGCCAGACTTCAGCTCATCTTGAAAATGTGAGACGCGACCTTTGAACTGCTCATCTTGACCTGGAAGGCCGTCATTGGAATGAAGGCCTGCATCATACAGGAACACCTCCTTCTGACCATCTTTCCTCCAGTCAAAGAGCTTTAACTTAATGTCCTCCTTGAGGGAACAGGGTAAAATAACATCACTCCCTTCTTCCACTTTGACGATCACTGGTTCTGGAAGATGGAAACATGTATTGATCAGTATGTTTACATGCAGAGTCATCAGGTAAAGACAGAAAAAACTTACATGTATCAGCAGAATTAAACACCAGTTTACAAGTAGTTTAGTTAGTAGTCCAGTTTCTCCTCTACCACAATTATTTCTGCCTAGTTTTCACACATGTACTGACACATTTTAACTCTACTGAAGCTTGTAGTTTATTATATCATTTCCACCACTAGTCCCATGATGCAGCCACTGTAAGTGTGTTGCTGTGGTTTGAGGCTGCCCTTATGTCACTGTTAGCTCAGTGAGTGGAAGGACTTTGTGACAGAGAGCCCAGTTTGTCTCTCTGTGTGTTTGTGTTTGAATTTGACTGATTCTGGTTGAAAATGTGTTTCTCCTGATCAACTAACACGGGGAAAATGTAAAGCTTTATTCATTTTTACATCACACTTTGAATCTTTCTTTTCTCTTATTTTATTCTGCGACACGCTGCCACAGTCCTTGTCTTTGTGATGCAAATGTGAACTGTAATAAAACTTTTTAAAAACCCATTTAATGCAACAGATGTCTTTCTACTATTATAAATCCCTTTAATGTCCCAGTTTGATGGATGTTTCTCAGGAGAGATCAGCAGACAGAGTATGGAGCTACACAATGATGTAGAACACAGGACAGAGCTGCAGTTCAAACCAGCACCACTGACTGCTGTGAGTGTTAGAACAACGTGTCTAACTGGCCTCATCGTCAAACTCCAAATAACAGAACTTAACTAATGGGAAAAGGCTGAAGAGCCCATATATACTATATACTACATATAAAACACAACAGGTGACAGCAAACACCTCCCATATAGATAATCAATCACTGACTTTGCATAATATGAGTTTGATTAGAGAAAATACTGAAGCCTTACAAAACTGAATAAAAGATTTAAGTTTAAAAAGTGTGTAAGTAGTCAGTTTATTATTTTAATAACTGATGCCATCAGCAGGCTACATGTTTAATGCTGCCCTCTGCTGGTCAGCAGCAGTTACTCCAAGACAAGAGGAGGAAGAAGACGCTTCTGCTATGAAGTCTGTTATTTAGAGGAGCCATTTAGTTTCTGCTGGTTGAACATGACTTGTGTTGAGTTTCCTCCCTGCTGTCTGGATCAGTATATAAACACATATACAGAAGAGGGACGAGTTAAAGAACAACCTGAATACTTGAGTGGAGAAACATATTGAATTTGTTTATATTATCTGAATGATTTGAGTATGAAGATTATGTGAATCATATGCTGTGGCCTTCACAGTCACCAGATCTCTACCCAACTGAACATTTATGGGAGATGTTTGGACGATTAAACCAGTCATTCACTGAGAGTGAATCTTTATAACTAATGAAAACACTCACCAACAACAAGCTGAATGTGGAATATTTGTCCTCCTGACTGAAGACGTGAAAAATCACAGGTGTAGTCTCCACTGTCAGCCACCTTCGTATTTCTGATGATTATGGAGGCGTCGCCAGACTTCAGCTCATCTTCAAAATGTGAGACACGACCTTTGAACTGCTTATCCTGAAGTGAAAGGCCGTTATTGGAATGACGGCCTCCATCATACATGAACACCTGCTTCTGACCATCTTTGATCCAGACAAAGAGCTTTGACTCAATGTTCTCCTTGGTGTTGAGGGAACAGGGTAAAGTAACATCACTCCCTTCTGTCATGATCACTTTGAGGATCACTGGTTCTGGAAGATGAAAACATGTATTGATCAGTATGTTTACATGCAGAGTCATCAGGTAAAGACAGAAAAAACTTATATGTATCAGCAGAATTAAACACCAGTTTACAAGTAGTTTAGTTAGTAGTCCAGTTTCTCTTCTACCACAATTATTTCTGCCTAGTTTTCACACATGTACTGACACATTTTAACTCTACTGAAGCTTGTAGTTTATTATATCATTTCCACCACTAGTCCCATGATGCAGCCACTGTAAGTGTGTTGCTGTGGTTTGAGGCTGCCCTTATGTCACTGTTAGCTCAGTGAGTGGAAGGACTTTGTGACAGAGAGCCCAGTTTGTCTCTCTGTGTGTTTGTGTTTGAATTTGACTGATTCTGGTTGAAAATGTGTTTCTCCTGATCAACTAACACGGGGAAAATGTAAAGCTTTATTCATTTTTACATCACACTTTGAATCTTTCTTTTCTCTTATTTTATTCTGCGACACGCTGCCACAGTCCTTGTCTTTGTGATGCAAATGTGAACTGTAATAAAACTTTTTAAAAACCCATTTAATGCAACAGATGTCTTTCTACTATTATAAATCCCTTTAATGTCCCAGTTTGATGGATGTTTCTCAGGAGAGATCAGCAGACAGAGTATGGAGCTACACTATGATGTATATCTGCTCTTTTCTAGGGCTCATCTTTTTGCTGTTCTTATGTGCTGCGGATCATACAACACCTGGTGCTTCTCCATTTCTAGGATCAACTTATTTTTCTCTCGACTCCATCTTACTAGTTGTACCAAAGTCAGACAGGTGTCCAAAGGTGTTTTCCATCAGAGCCCCAAATCTCTGGAGCTGTCAGCTAAGAAAACTAAATCTTTACTTTTAAACTTTAAAGTCTTTATTTTTTTAATTAATGTAGTTTTTATATCCTTATATAGCTGTAGCCTCAGCAGCATGTGTCCTCTACAGGCTCCCCACAGGTCCAACTATTGATTATCTGCTCTACAACTATACGAGTCAATACAAGGACAGGAACACTGTTGAATCTGTGTGTGACACATTTGTTGTGATTTGACTGGCTGATTGTCTATTTATTAATCAATCACCAAACCCACTGATCAATATATTAAACTTCATTTTAAAGAACAAAACTCAGTCGTCTTGAGTTCATGGAGGCAGAGATTATAACCTGCTGTCCTCGTCCTCTCTGCTCCACACACCTCTGTAACAGGAACACTGGGCAGTTTACCAACTGTTCCCAAAACTTAATTGTGGTGATTTTACACAAATTAACCAAAAAGAAGATTTTAAGGGTTAAAGGTCAGTTGTCTTGGATTTGTCAGGATTTGTTAATTCCTTTAACATCAATTAGAAATATATACATATAATGCAAATATACAATCAACATGTTTTAAATAACTTATACAGTAAATTAATTTGTGAGGTGAAACTAAATTTCTTTTTTAACTTATTGTATAATTTTTAATTTAAAACAAACCATTGTTACATGAATTTCACCTGTACAGTGTGAATATCGTTATACTGTATGTTGCTTCAGTAGCTTTAACCAGAGAAAACACAGAAATTAAACTCTATACAACACGTGTTCATATTGTTTCCAGTTGGGTGTCAAACAGCTTTACTTTAGTTGAGCTCTGCAACAGTCGGCTAATTGCTCTGTTCATTAATGCTAACTCGTTAGCTTAGCCTGGCACCTCGTGGAGCAGAAGTTAGTTTGACAGCGACTCACCAGTCTCGAGGAATCCAGTTTCTGTTGATTTCAATCCAGATTTCCGTGAGAGATTCATCTGACATCTACGAACTAACAACAAAATACAGGATGTTACTGTTCTGATTTGACAACATTATATTGTGTCTTTACTGTTTTATGAAAGTTACATTTTTACCAATCAGCAGCAGGTTCTCTGCCTACAGTGTCACCCAGCGTCTGACTGCTATAAACTATATAACCTGTATATGTTTATGGTCTATCCTGCCCAGGTGCTGCAGCCCTGCGTTCTGATTGGCTAAGGCACTTGTGTGTTGTTAACTCTTTGTGACCTGGGTTACATTATGCACTGATTCAACTGTAAAGACGTGGATGGAAGTAAATCACAGCTTTAAAGGAAGATAATTAACAGCTATAATAATATATTCATAAGCTTGTTATATTATTGATTTATTATTAGAACCAGGAGCCTCATGTATTAATGTCGTCTCAGAGGATTTTCTGTGAATCTAAATACCAACAGAAGCATCTGTTATGTTGATGTCTGCACATTATGGACATGTTGATATAATTAGTCATTATTTAAACTTACCATCATATCTTATTTTGTATCTTTGAGCAAAACAAACAAAAACCAAAATTAATAAAATAAGTCCAGTAACTCCTCCAGCAAGAACTTTTCTGGTCCATTTGCTCATGTTGTCGTCTGAAACACATTGCAAAAAGATAATTAACACTCAGAATGAGACTGCATATCATGCACAGCAGATTGGTCTAAATTGCTAAAATCTTTGAAAACTAAAAACACAACACAGGAACACAAAGTGTGAATCTTACCAGATATAGACACATAGATCTCAGCATGAGTCTGATGGCTGATTTCCTCCTGTGTGGCTACACAGCGATAGTAGTCGGTCTTGGTCACAGTAGTTTGGAGGGTGATGTTGTAGCGGCCTCCTCTTTCTGAGACCTGTGGTTCTTCAGCAGGAAGGATGTTTCCAGCTCTGTCCTTCCACTCTACTTTAGGTTCTGGAGAAGCACCTTGAACCTCACACTGCAGCAGTGCTTTGGCGTCTGTGAGATCCACAATCGTGGTGTTTGGCTTTGCAGTTGCAGCTGTGAACGTGTTAAAAAGGACAGCTTCAGCACTACAGATGTACCACTGGGATGTTTTAGTGTTGATCCCCTCTGCCTTTGCCTTTGTATATGAACAACACAGTGTGAAGGAGAGAAATGCAGGAATAGACAGAAACAAAACCCAGCAGGCGACACGAGACGCTATTTCAAATATTTGTACCTTCTTCCAGTAATTTGGTCATTAAATACCACAGAAAACCTAATTTATACTGTAGTTCACATCCTGACAGAAGCACATACACAGCTCTTCTTCTCTGACACAGTGTGGAACATCAGCACCAGAAGACAGCTGACATTAACAAGTCCAGCAGTCCAGAGCAGAGAGGCCACAGACCAGAACCAGGTCTTGGAACATTTGCTACCAGGCTGCAAGCAAACAAAGTGGTTTGAAAGAAAAAGCTAAACAATGATCAGAAAACGTAACAGTCTGTTTATTTTGCTGTAATTACCTTGAACACAGCGCAGTGATGTTTTGAGCTAAATGCTAACAAGCTGATGTAGAGAAGGTAATGTTTAGCATGTTCAACATCTTAGCTTAGCATCATGGGAACATTTTTAAATATTATAATGACATCTGAAATCAAAGTATGAATAATTCACTGTAACGTACTAACTGCTATCAGATATGTTCTAAGTCTCTGCAGGAACATTATAGAACGTTAAGTAGAACTTAGGTGTGTTGTTGTGCTCACAGAACTGCAGTTGGAGAATCAAATGATGAACATGAAATGTTTGTACAGCAGTAAAACCAGAGGAGTGTGCAAGCAAACATCAAAACTACGTATTAAAAAGTAAAGTTAACTTTCTTTGGTCTTATTTCAACATCAGGTCGTCATTACCGTCATTCACTGAGAGTGAATCTTTCTAACTAATGAAACACTCACCAACAACAAGCTCAATGTGGAATATTTGTCTTTCTGGCTGAAGACGTGGAAAATCACAGGTGTAGTCTCCACTGTCAGCCACCTTCGTCTTTCTGATGATTATGGAGGCGTCGCCAGACTTCAGCTTATCTTCAAAATGTGAGACGCGACCTTTGAACTGCTCATCTTGACCTGGACGGCCGTTATTGTAATGAACACCTGCATCATACAGGAACACCTCCTTCTGACCATCTTTCTTCCAGACAAAGAGCTTTAACTTAATGTCCTCCTTGGTGTTGAGGGAACAGGGTAAAATAACATCACTGTCTTCTTCCACTCTGACGATCACTGGTCCTGGAAGATGGAAACATGTATTGATCAGTATGTTTACATGCAGAGTCATCAGGTAAAGACAGAAAAAACTTACATGTATCAGCAGAATTAAACACCAGTTTACAAGTAGTTTAGTTAGTAGTCCAGTTTCTCCTCTACCACAATTATTTCTGCCTAGTTTTCACACATGTACTGACACATTTTAACTCTACTGAAGCTTGTAGTTTATTATATCATTTCCACCATTAGTGCCATGATGCAGCCACTGTAAGTGTGTTGCTGTGGTTTGAGGCTGCCCTTATGTCACTGTTAGCTCAGTGAGTGGAAGGACTTTGTGACAGAGAGCCCAGTTTGTCTCTCTGTGTGTTTGTGTTTGAATTTGACTGATTCTGGTTGAAAATGTGTTTCTCCTGATCAACTAACACGGGGAAAATGTAAAGCTTTATTCATTTTTACATCACACTTTGAATCTTTCTTTTCTCTTATTTTATTTTGCGACACGCTGCCACAGTCCTTGTCTTTGTGATGCAAATGTGATCTCTTATAAAACTTTTTAAAAACCCATTTAATGCAACAGATGTCTTTCTACTATTATAAATCCCTTTAATGTCCCAGTTTGATGGATGTTTCTCAGGAGAGATCAGCAGACAGAGTATGGAGCTACACAATGATGTAGAACACAGGACAGAGCTGCAGTTCAAACCAGCACCACTGACTGCTGTGAGTGTTAGAACAACGTGTCTAACTGGCCTCATCGTCAAACTCCAAATAACAGAACTTAACTAATGGAAAAAGGCTGAAGAGCCCATATATACTATATACTACATATAAAACACAACAGGTGACAGCAAACACCTCCCATATAGATAATCAATCACTGACTTTGCATAATATGAGTTTGATTAGAGAAAATACTGAAGCCTTACAAAACTGAATAAAAGATTTAAGTTAAAAAGTGTGTAAGTAGTCAGTTTGTTATTTTAATAACTGATGCCATCAGCAGGCTACATGTTTAATGCTGCCCTCTGCTGGTCAGCAGCAGTTACTCCAAGACAAGAGGAGGAAGAAGACGCTTCTGCTATGAAGTCTGTTATTTAGAGGAGCCATTTAGTTTCTGCTGGTTGAACATGACTCGTGTTGAGTTTCCTCCCTGCTGTCTGGATCAGTATATAAACACATATACAGAAGAGGGACGAGTTAAAGAACAACCTGAATACTTGAGTGGAGAAACATATTGAATTTGTTTATATTATCTGAATGATTTGAGTATGAAGATTATGTGAATCATATGCTGTGGCCTTCACAGTCACCAGATCTCTACCCAACTGAACATTTATGGGAGATGTTTGGACGATTAAACCAGTCATTCAATGAGAGTGAATCTTTATAACTAATGAAAACACTCACCAACAACAAGCTGAATGTGGAATATTTGTCCTCCTGACTGAAGACGTGGCGAGATACACTACAACGTTATTAGGTTTATAAAAGACAGATTTACCTAAAAGAGTCTAGGTTTCTATTTGTTCTGTTTTGTTTTTCCTGCATAACCTCCTGCTCCTGACTCCAGTCCAGCTGGTGGCGGTGATGCCAACCGCCAATAAACTCCACAGAAGAAGAAGCTTCAGCGTTTTAGTGTAGTAGCTTTTATTTACTAGCCGACAGCGTGAATCCTCCGTTAGGTAGTTTTAATAAGTTAAAGCGGGTCTGAAGTAGTTCTGTAGTTATCAGTGATCAATACTGTCGTCTTAGAGCACAGGACTGTGGTCAGCAGCTGCCCACCGTCAGTTTGTTTCATATTATTGACATTTAACTTGGAATATCTTCCAGACAACATGTCGGGTTTTGGATTTAAGTTGACGTCTCCGGGTCTTCTGTCCTGGTTCTGTCTGCTGACTTGGTCCGGATCAATACTTGGAAACGGTGAGAAAGTTAACTAGTTTCTGAACTGTCCAGAAATCTGTTTTAACCGGCCCGAAGTGTAAATGCTGTTTCTTTACTTTGTCAGTGGCATCATGAAAACACCAGTAAATGTGTGTTTTGTCAGCTGAGTCCGTTAGTTACTGGCTCTGTTGGCCCCGTTAGCTGTTGTCAGTAGTCTGTACTGTTTGTGCTCTGCAGGTTTTCCTGTGTGATTTATTAACCTGATGCTCGCTGCAAATGCTGCCGGTGCAGTGAACGCAGCTTCAGATGCCTTCACGTGACCCTTGATGATCTTTGGCTGTTTTCACTCAACCATCACAAAGAAAACCTGGAGACTGTTTTCCGTTTGCAATAATCAGAGTCTCGTTCCTGTTGAAGAGAAACGTGTTGACTCGTTCACTGCGAGAGAATATAAAGAGGTTCATCACCTCAGTGAGAAGTCGTGTGTAAAGGGACACATCAGCTCGGTTAGCTGGTGTTTGAAGGGACGACGTCACGTCTGTCAGACTGCAGGTCAGCAGGTCAGGAGCAGCTCCAAACCAACCTGGAAGCATCTCTTCTTCACTGAAAGGGACATTTGCTTTCAGGGTCCAGGTCACTCAAATGTCACAGGCTTCACCTGAGGACGTCACCGTAGTCCAGGTTAGATTTGTCTCAGGAACTGTTTTATCCAAGACGTCTGGTCGGGGAGGATATTTTGTGTTTAAGAGAAGAAGGTTGTTTGACTTTTTGCTGTCTGGAGTGAAGAATTTCTTATTTTCATTTTGGTAGAAGAAGAAAACACTGTGACCAAACAGAGAGAAAGAGCGCCGGGGTGCGCTGAACCAAAGTTAGAGTAAAAAAGTACAAAAAGGGTTCACACACCCAAATCAGTCAGGATGTTCCTTTTATTCACGTTCCAGTGTCAGAGTTCAGCACAGGGAAAACAACACGCACAGACGTTTTTGGTGACAATGAGTCAATCAGCTTGTTACCAAGTTGTTACGAGGTGCACCAAGTAGCTCCCTGCAGTCTGCCCTCAGCTTCCAACCAGTGTAGAATTCAACTTGTCTCCTTTCCTGTAACAAGTTGTACAACATTTATATTTCCTTATACCGTGACCGTCTGCTATAATGACTCAAGAAGGTTGGCCTGATGTTTTCATCGCAGCGTTCCTCAGATATGTCTGGAGTTATGTTGTTGTGTAGTTTTTTGTCGTCCATGTTGGTTGGAAACAGCTCACATATAATATCTGTTTGTGTGTATAATCTTTGTCTAGTGTTGTGAATGTGTGTGTAGCTTTGTTTTTTGTTGATAGACTTATAGGATTTAAGGGACAGACACTAATATTTTAAGCACCGGCCCCACGGGCCACCAAGCCCCTATATTTGGTGGCCAAAGTACATAACTGTAAAGTTATGTAAAAACAATACAGCAAAGGCAATTTAACACAACTTAACACAGCCTTCCTCAACTGTGGCACTTCAATACATAAAATACATTAACAGAATGAAAATATATTTCTGTAATAATCTATTTAAATTGAAAAGTCGAAGTTCTTTGTAAACATATGGTACACATATTCTCTCAGTCTCTTCGGACTTTTAATGTTTGTGGAACTGTAATGTTGCTTTGGTGAAGGCAAAGTATATCCAGTTTAGGGATAAAACTTGGTGGTGGCCATAGGGCCATGACTAATGTCGAACCCTGTATTTAATGTTGGGAAGGGGTCCTGAGGCAGGTCTGAGGAGGCCTCTGACTACAGGTAGCCACTTGGTGCACCCTTTGGTGATTGACACTCATTGTTGGTTAAAAGGACTCAAACTGAAGAACGCCTAAACGTCTGTGCATGTTGTTTTCCTGGTGCTACATTTGACGTTGAAAACTAAATAAAAGGAACATCCTGACTGATTTGGGTGTGCAAACCCTGTTTGTACCTTTTTCATTTTAGACACCAGCCTGTGATTTTGTTGATTGTATGAACAGTTTTGAGAACACAACACCTTTTGGAGCATGTGTTTTCTCATATTCTCATAACCAGGCTTTGGATTCTAGCTGTGCTTCGTAAAGGGGCTGTGTCATGTGACTCATCAGGTATCTTATTGTATTCACATAATGAAAAATATGTTTCTCTTTCAGGGCCGAGTGTCGTCAAAGTGGTCGTGAAAGAAGACAGTGATGTTGTTCTACCCTGTTCCCTCAACACCAAGGAGAACATTGTATCAAAGCTCTTTGACTGGAAGAAAGATGAGAAAGATGGTCAGAAGAAGAAGGAGGTGTTCCTGTATGAAGCAGGTCTTCATTACAATAACGGCCGTCCAGGTCAAGATGAGCAGTTCAAAGGTCGCGTCTCACATTTTGAAGATGAGCTGAAGTTTGGCAACGCCTCCATAATCATCAGAAAGACGACGGTGGCCGACAGTGGAAACTACACCTGTTATTTTCCACGTCTTCAGCCGAGACAAATATTCCACATTCAGCTTCTTGTTGGTGAGTGTTTCATTAAACTGCTCATCTTAATGTTTTTATTTATCTTTTGTAGTTTAGGTTTGACTCCAACTGTTCGTCCATTCAGCTTTCTGTTTAAACCTCTGACGAGTAACACTTTGAAAGAACGACTTTAATTACATACCAGCAGTTTCATGTTGACAGCTGAGAATCACATGCAGCTGTCATACTGGCAATAAAGAATTATTTAGTTATACAATAAAAATCTGCAATTTCTGAACGTAGTCAAGATGTAGATAAAACATATGAACATCTACTGTATATTCATTAGTGTAGTAACAGTTTTCTTTCTAACTTCAAGATTAGCTTGAAAGCAGCACCACATGTATCTCAGACAGACACGGACACATCAACAGACAGCTGACAAGATAAAATCATAGTACAGTGACTCTTTAAAGTTATAATGTCAAATTCATGTTGAGACTCAAAGTTTTTAATTCAACTCTGTGGTCATTCTTCTGCCCCAGATAGTAAGGTAAGATTCCTACAGTCGGTTGGTCATGTTTTGCTGGTTTGTTCGGCGTTTGGTGTTATGAGTTTCTAGACTTTTCAAACCCTGTCCCATCATCCCGTCACATTATACTTCTGCAGTGTTTGACTGACGCACCAGCAGTTCAGGCAGCAGCAATCTGACCTCTTTATGCAACTAGTGATAATTACACAAGGGGTCATTGTTGGTGCACTGCTGCATATCCTGGCATGTTACCACCACCTGTAGGTCAGTGCCACAGAATGAAACCATTGGCTGTGTGTGGCATGGTGTGCATGTGCCTCCTCCTCAACCTGTGGTTTTTACATTTGTTTGTGTGTGGATTAAACACTTTAGAGGTGCTGGTAGAAAGATTTTACCTGTGGACAGTCAGGCTAGCTGTTTCCCCCTGCTTCCAGTCTTTATGCTAAGCTAGCCTAACTGTCTGAGAGTGGTATTAATCTTCATATCTAACTCTGTAACACAGCTAATAAGCAAACAGGAAATGGGTAAGTGGAGTGCTGCCTAATCAATTCCACCTGCTGAGCTCAATCAGACAGATTGTGACAGTTAACCAGTTAGTTACTAGATGATCGTCTAAACGTCATTAAATGTCTTTTACTGTGTGAATCAGCAGCTCTAATCATGTTTCCCAACTCCAGTTTAGATGTTGACCAATGAGTCCATTACTAAAAACACATGACAAGTTCATAATATCACTCCTGCACTGTGCACGAATCAGTGTTCTTATTCGTCTTTCAGAACGTACCTTTAAAGACCGATCAGGAGAAATGTCAGGTGAGTGATGATGTCACTGATCTCTACAGCTGCAGTGTGTGCTACAACTGTGTAGTCAAAGGTTTTCATACTACAGGTTAACTACAGGTTAACGTGGGATTGTGATGATGTTGCTGAGCTCTACATCTGCAGTGTTTACCAGAAGTTGTCGGGACACAAACACAAAGTTCGCTCTGATCTTGATGTTGTTGAGTCCACCAGTCCAGCTTCTACTGACTATTTCACTGATTCACACGCGGCAAAATGTGTTTCCTGTTAACATGTGACTAAGTACACTTTGACCCCTGCTGTGTCCTCAGAGGCATTTCTAATGAAACTGCCTGCAGTCACCAGTAACATTGTTTGACTGGTCGCTTGAAGCTGATGTAGCATCTGAGCTTGAGATGTTGTTGTGTCTAAGTGAAGGTTTTGTGCCTCTGGCTGACAAAGTTGTAGCACACAGATGTAGAAATCAGTGACATCATCATTCAGATGAAAAGGAAAGAAAAGAAAATGTCTTGTTTTATTCGACCAACAATCTGAAATCCTGCAGCCAGAATATGTTTGGAATTTGTTCTTGATGAATGACAAACGAGTAATCGGTTATCAAAAGTTTTGTCGATTGATTAGTTGATCTACAGACGTTGAATTGCATCATTTCAGCAGTCTTCAGAGCATAGAAACAGTTTTATAGATCTAAACCAAAAAATATCAGAAACTCTTAATAGTTTTCACACCTCACCTGTTTGGTTCGGTTAAAACGAACCTGCCAGGTGAACTCTGCAGGTTTGAGCCAAACGGCTCCTGTAGCCAGGTGTGCTTTGCATTCTGGGATGCAGCAGAGCAGCAAACTGTTTCTAGTAGCAGCAGCTGGACGGAGAACGAAGCAGCAACGTTTCTCTCTCTGAAATAAACACTAGTCCAGAACACAGGAGCTTCTGCCTGTATTTACTCTCTTGCTCCTGCCCCAGACTCATCTGGACCAGAGCAAACCAGCTATAGGTGACTTATGTCAGAAATAGCACTTTCAGTGGTCATTAATTACCAAATATCTCAAGAGGTGAAACTGTTTGAAAAATATCTTGTTCTATCAAACAATGTTGGGATGTGTAGTTCAAGGTCACATTGTGCTTTTGTTTCTTTCTGTTCTTCTCTCTTAAAACACAATCTGTTCCACAGTCAGGCAACAACATGCCATTAATAC
>SEMN01001358.1:0-65727 GCA_005408345.1 Macquaria australasica | reverse complement strand
ATGAACTTGATGCTAAAGAGGAAGAGCTTGTTGAAAAAGAGGTAAAGCTGGAAAGTAAGGAACAAGAACTTATTAAATGGGGAGCAAGTCTAGAAAAACAGCAAGAGCAAAGAGATAAATACGAGCAAGATGTGAGCATGAGAGTGCAAACTACAGAGAAAAAGGAAAGGGAGCTAGAAAGCTTGCTTAGAGCTCTGGAAGGCAAACAGAAAGAGCTAAACTGCCATGGTCAAGACCTTCAGACGAAGGTAAAAGGGCTGAAGGTTCAAGGGAAAGAGCTGAAAGATAGGGAGTATTACTTAAGAAATGAAGAGCAGGAGTTGCTCAACTGGAAGTCAGAGTTGCAGATGCAAAATGAGCAAGTAAACTCCACAACGCAGGAGTTAGACGAGATGGGAAGAGACTTGGCTTTGCTGAAGGAAGAACTTCACAACAAAGAGAAAAGTTTAAAGGTGTCATTTGAGAAACTGAGCAAATGGGAACAGAATCTTAAAGAACGGGAGGAAGGGTTGCAAAAGAGAGATTTAGAGAATGGACAATATGAGGTTGACTACAATATGAGAGTCCATGACGGGGATCCTTTTGATCTGACAGATGCAGCTGAGAGCTCAGAAGATGACTTGCATTTAATGTACCGAGAGGTCAGTGAGAGAAGGGCAAAGGGAAGAGGAAGACAGTCAGATAGGGGAGAACACGCAAAGGATAGGGAGGATCAGAGGGTGAAAACAGCATCATCAGCTGCAGTGAGCAATAACTGTCACCTTGAAACACTACAGGAGATAGAGATGGCTGAGGAAAAGGAAGGGGTGAGAGGAAGAGGAGCAGAGACAAAAAAGAAAAAAGGCAGCGAGGATCTGGAAAGGGCAAAGGTCCTTCGAGATTTTGAGTTTTTATCTGCAAGTCAGGGTCACAGAAGCTCAAACAACAAAGACTCTCCTGGGTCAGATTTGAAGGTGGTGTTGTTAGGAGAGTCCTGGTCGTCTCGCTCCCCAGCTGGAGTCACCATCCTGTGTGGAGAGGCATCCAAACATGACGGGTCTACCTTCAGGCCTTGGAGGGGTCAGATAGCCGGGCGACGCCTTGCCGTCGCAGAACCGCTAGGTCTGAGGTGGCGAGACGGACCAGATCCAACCAACACGATGCAAAGGAAAAGCATTCTGGACAGTATCTCCTGGTGTCACCCAGGACCTCACGTCGTCCTCCTGCTCATGCCGGCCTTCTTGACCTGCACACAGAAGTACAGGAGAGCAGTAGAGGAGCACATGCATTTGCTCGGGGAAGGAATTTGGCAGCGCACGCTGGTGCTGTTCACATGGGGGGACATTTTAGGGGAGAGCGCAGAGCAGCACATCCTGAGGAACGGGGAGCTAATGGGGCTCATAGAGAGATGTGGGGGCAGGTATCATGTAGTGAGCAGCAAGAAAAGCAACTCTATGATTGAGGGATTACTTGAGAAGATGGAGGATATGGTGGCTTTAAACAGCGGAAGGTTTTTAGTGTAGAACTGTGACGAGACTGTGTGAATTTATCATGTAAAAACTGTGTTTTTCATCCTGTTTTGTGAATATTTTTTGAATAAATTTAACCAGTAATGGCAGAAGTACTCAGACCCTTTATTTACTGTAAGACAATAACACAAAGTAAAATTACTGCATTTTAAGTTAAAGTATAAAAGAATTTTAGTCCAGTGGTCTCTAACTTAGGGGTCAGGCCCCCTTCAAAGGGTCACAAGATAAATCTGAGGGGTTTTGAGATGATTTCTCCGACACAAATCTGTATTCATTTTTTGGGACTTTTCTCTAATTATTGCTTTTTTGGAGAAATATTTGATGATTTTACCTCTTTGGACCACAAGTCTAGAAGGGAATCACATTTTGAGGTGGAACTGCTACACGTAACAAAAGGCCCCAATTAGACGCTGCTTTTTTGTAAGAGGTCACAAACCAAAAAGATTGAGAAGCACTGGCTTAATCTTGAACAATGCATGTATTTTCACAAGTGTATCATGTGTTTCTTATGTGAAATCTAAAGTTTCTATAGTAATAATTCCCTCGGAAATGTAGTGGAGTAGAAGTATAAAGCAGCAGAAAATGGAAACACTCAATTCACTGAATTTAACATCCTGCTTATTAATGATTAATATAAATAGTCATTACTTATTCATGGCTTTAAAAAAAAATCATATACAATTGAGAATGAGTTGCAAATCCAACATGATTTTTCGGGCGAACCTTAGCTGACCTGCACTGAAATTTAGACTTTCATACTCTCTCCACAAGATGGGGACCTTGTGTCAGTGTAGAGATTACTCTCTGAGCACCAAAGTAATCAGTGTTGAAAGTCACTCATGACAAGGAGTTGATGGTGAAAGTATAGTGAAGCTAGTCAAATATTTTTTTTAACCGCATTTTACAATTTTCTGTGTAAATGGCTACTTTTAAAAGGAAGAGTACACAAAGGCTGACTAGCAGGCCTGTGCTCCTTGACTGGAGGCATTTCAGGAGAACCAAACCGTCTCGCAATTATAACCCCAGGGAGCCTCCCGCACGCTGAGAGGACTCCTGCTTTGACAAGTAAATTATGACTCTTGATGAGAGGAGTACGGCTTTCTCAAAATGCAATTTTTGACAGCCAGGAAAATGCGGGTGGATACATACAACAACTTCCATCATCCGCAGAGCCAGATGCAACAGCCAGAAACACTCGTGTGCAATCATCAGGCTAAAAATTATGGAGTGTGAGTGCTGGTCTGTATCTAACATGGCAGCAATGTTTTTTAATCTGTCCATTCAGTGTGAGCTGCCTTTAGAGGCGAGATGAGAGGGTGTTGTGGCAAGATGGGTCCCTGCTTCTTTGATCATCTCTGCAGGGTGTGACTGTTTTCAAAGCGTCTGGGGAGAAATTAAGAAAAAGAAAAAAAAAAGTTGTCAAATTGCAGTTGATGCGGACATAATTTTCATACATTTGCGCATAATGTTTTAAAGATATCAGGTATCCAACACAGAATGAGCCGTAATATGTCATAAGCAATTCCCTTTTTCATTTTTAAATCCTTAGATTCATCATCACATATCTCATTTATAGCATCACAACACTTGATTTATTGATTATAAGCTTGGATTGATTACAGAGTGCATGATGGTTTTCTGCCAGACTCAAAGACATGGTTATTAGTGGTTTAGTTTAAAATGGTTTTAGGCTGTTTGAAGTTTTAACCAACATCGCTAAACAAAAACTTTTGAATACATCATTAAAATGCATGTTGCACAGCCACACATGGATCGATTGATAGATCGATAGATCGATAGATAGATAGATGCTTTGCTGTCTTACCAAGAAAAGAATGACGGTAAATTAGACGCTACAGCAAGCAGCAGGTTAGCATAGCTTAGCAAAGTGACTGCGGCACATAACCCTCCGTAAAACCGCAAATTATTTTAACACTTCACTTACAACCAAGATTACTGGTGTTGGAGAAGTTAATTTGTGAACTTTAGAGGTGCTGGTAGGCAGATTTTGTAACCTTTGAACAAAGCCAGACTAGCTGTTTCACCCTGTTTACAGTGTTTGCACTAAGCTAAGCTGAGCTAACCTAAGCTTGATATTTAACTAACACACGGACATGACAGTGGTATCAAACCTCATTCAGGAACTTAAAAGGCTGTCAACAGGAATAGCTTGACATTTTGGGAAATACATGCTTATTAGTTTTCTTGCTGAGAGTCAGATGAGAAGATCGATACCACTCTCAGCAAGAGAGAGAATAAGCGTTTAAAGCATTTCCCAAAATGTCTAACTATTGCTTTAAAATGATGCATTAGTCATTCAGAATCTATCTTTTAATTTGATGTATGTAGCCTAAAAATACATGGTGTCATAATGTTTGAATATTTTAGTGTGGGCATTTTCTAGCTTCAGTGAAGTGTTGGAACAAGAAGTTACAGGATATGTGAATGCAGAACATTGCAATAAGTTGTTTGCCGTGTTTCTTTTATAAAAACACATTCCTTAACCTCGGCGAAATGACCTGATGATCCAAAAGTTTATTAACACCGAGGTCAGAGAGGTTTAGGCATGCAGATTTAAAAAGTACAAGCATGTAAAAATGTGTTTTTTAAGTGAACTTTGATTCCAACAGCCATCACGCTCTTTCTTCTTACCATTCAAGGCCATTCAGGAAACAAAAATCATCACTATATGCGTGAGTTCAAAGGTGAATCCTTGCTCCATATCAGCATTGTCACACTGAATGGTGCAAACAGTGAATGATGAAACCACTCTTGGGCACTCATTTCGGTTTTAGCTGGCATTAGTTCAGATTAAGGCAACATGGTAACCCTAATTTATCTTTATTTGGAGCCTTTTAAGGTCCTGAATGAGGCTTTTTGGGATATATGGATGGGGCCAAATTTACATGCTCTACAATAGACAGGAACAGCACAGTCAATCATGTCTACAAATATTGGAAACAAAATTACTGGGCTGTGTTAAAACAGAAGTTAATGGTTGGGCTGATTTCTATTAAGGTCTGTGCACTCTCATTTGAATAATGGTCTTTCCAACAATGTTTTTTCTTTTCAGTACTTGACCCAGGAGGGAAATAAATGTGATTCCGCTTTAACACCTCCATTAATATTCAAGTGGCTTTAATACTCCAGGTTTATTTCTGACTCACCGTAATTAGCATGGCAGTCTGGTGGTGGTTTATAATAAATCATGTTCTGATTGTGCGTTTGGATGGTGGTGGAAAAAACTATGGGTTGCATTATAAAACAAATAATACATAGTTATTGTGAGGAAAGAATACCTAGAAGTCCATATTTTGAAAAACAAGAATGATTTTGTTATCAAAATCACTGCGCTTTAAGGACGACTGTAACACAAAATCAGATGTTCTTGCATGTGATTTGTCATTTTGAGGAAGTTTCAATCAGTGTATCTTGCTTTGAATGAAACTGTTCATTTTTGTCGCTGTGATAGTTTAATTTGAAATTATTTTTCTTATTCTTTCATGGCTATTGACAGAAGATAACCTACTCTGGCAATTTTCCCTTAAACTATGTAAATCCTTTTGTTGTTACCACTTTCAGCACCATTCATAAGGTGTTTAGAAGTTGTGATTAATGTCTTGGTTAATAAGTCATTTACTTTCCAGCATGACACTTTGCCTCGTCAGTATGTCTTTAATTTATCAGGAATTAGGCTACCCTCAAATGGAGTAATTCGACCACTTTTAGTTTAAGTTAATGTTAATAAAATGTTACTAAATGGATTTTGGTTCAGATGTGGTCCAACAGTCCATTTGAGGGGACTTTATGCTGGAGGAGGATTTTCCACAACCTGTCAACCCCAAATATGTTCTTATTAATAGCTTGTAACCAATCATAAATTCGTAAATGATTCATTAACCATAAATAAAGCCATTAGTTACAGCAGAACGTCTTTGTTTTCTTGGTGCATCTTATTGAGACTTTCCAAAATATTTTGGGACATTAACTTTATTCATTCCTTTTTTTGCAGACATTACCACTCAGGGTGTAGCGGGCAAAGTCCAACGTGGCGTCCGGTGTGGTGGACAGGTAGGAATTTGCATCATCGTGGCTGTAAAGGTCAATGCTGGTCCCTCCAGGGCGAGGATTTATATTGGACCTGATGGACCATGAGAAGTTCCAGTCCCCAACGACCCCCAGGGGGAACATTTAGATAACGGTAGCCTTTAAGAATTAGATAGCCTGATCCGACCAGTTACATAAACCACCCGTGGTCCCACACAGACCCTCTAGAGCCTGTACCCAAAATAGTTGTAGTGCAAAGGAGGGCCACAAAAGTACAAAGTGTTCCTGCTGGGTGGTGAAGAGGTGGCCAGATGTCTGCGAGAACAGGTGCAGATCAACTTCAGCAGATCTAGAGAGTAGCGTCAATTGTTGATGTGTAAAATGAGGAACTCGTAGTTTTTAAATAATTGAGTGAAGATTTTCAATCAAAACAAGGAAAAAAAATTGAGATTTGCTGCCTGATTGTGGCAGTTTTATGTGTGCGCTTTACTTTCTCACCTCCCCTGCCCTCTCCTTTTCCTGAAGAGGGAGGGACGAAAGAGTGGGGAAGAGGAGACGATGCTACAGATGATGAATCCCCCTCTGGACTGCATCCTTTCTGGCTGAGCGCGTCCAGTGGGCCAGAGCCAGGTCCTGGAATCTAGCTAATGAGACACCCCCCCCCCCCCCAAGGGCCCTGTGTCGTTCTATTGGTCGAGAGGCTGGCGGCGACCAAGACGATTGGCTGATCGAGTCCGGTGCAAGCAGCTGTCAGAGCGTGTTGCAAATCAAACTCACAGTATTTATATTCAGCATGGCACACAGTAAAGAGCTAAATGAGCGGAGTGAAATGTATACTCTAACATTTGAAAGAGTTTGCAAAATTAGAAAAACTGCATGTTAAATCTGAAGATGAAGAAATTTTCTTTTTACTTTAATCTCTTTGACGCATGTGTGATGTGACCACGTGTGCAGATGATAAAGGACTTTTCAGGTGATGTATCTGAGGAAATGTGGCTTATTTCTCTCATTTTTAAAACATCTACAATGGCAACATTTTTACTGTATCTGAAGCAATTTCATACACCACATTTATCTACAGCAGGCTTACTGTATTTGATCATTTATGTGTTTAGTTTCCCTCTTATGGCTGAATGAGTTATGATGCCTCCACAGAGAATCATTTACCAGGGCTGTAATTCACTCTTCAAGGTCCCATTGAACTGAAACACACCAAGACATCGCAAGACATCATCCAGATATGACGGCTTACTTCCACTCGTTGTAAAAGATATATACGTATACATTTTATTTATTAAGTGTGATATCTGAGGAGGGCCTTTGACAATGAAAGTGACATGCTGTGTATCTTGCAGCATGAATAAAATATTGTATTTTTTACTACCTGCAAAAGGCAGAACCTCTCATCTGGAATGTCCTACAAATATTTTTAGTTGCACTTTGACTGGGATAAGCCGGCCTACATACAATCTGGACATTTGGTGCAAAGAGGAACATCTTCATGAGCCTTGGCCGATGTTGATGAAAATTTATACATAATATGGAAATTATATCTGAAATACCAAGGAGGTGCAAGACAAGTTCAAAACATTAGAAAAGTACTACAGTCCAGCAAAGGATGTGAAAAAGTCGAAACCTGCTGCTTCTTCACCCCATCTTTGACATTTTGCTTCTCTGTCTCAGTGGCCTCCTTGGAGCTGTGAGGAGCGAGTTCAGCTGAAGGTCAGGACGCAAGAAAGGCGGGGTGATGAACATCTCTGGTCATGAGTGAGCGTCCTCTGATCAGCTCATGGTGGCAGATGCCTGAAGGCTGAAGAACGGCAGGAAAAAAAGAGAGCAGCAGGAGGAGGAAGAAGAGGGTATGGTTACAACCAAGAGGGGAATAGAGGGAAAGAGGGAAATCGAAGATGTGACTTCGGCCTTGCAGGAAGGGATGTGGGGTAGAAAGCGTGGATGGATTATAAGGCCCTCCAGCCCTCCTACATACTGTAGGAGCAACACACTCATACTGAAAGAGACACAAACGGCATGGCCGTACTGTTTGTAGTTGTTTTGTGTCTCTTTGTAGTGATTCTGTGTCTCTTTGTGGTTATTTTGCATCTCTTTGCAGTTGTTTGGTGTCTCTTTGTTGTCATTTTGTATCTCTATTGTCATTTTGATCTCTTTCTGGTTGTTTTGCATCTCTTTGGGGTCATTTTGGGTCTCTCTTTGGTTGTTTTGAATTTCTTTGTGGTCGTTCTGGTTCTCTTTGTGGTCATTTTGGGTCTCCGTGGTCGTTTTGCATCTCTCTGTAGTCATTTTATATCTCTCTGTGGTCATTTTGGGTCTCTTTGTGGTTGTTTTGGGTCTCTTTGTAATCGTTTTACATCTCTTTGTGGTTGTTTTGCATCTCTCTGTAGCTGTTTTGCTCTTTATGATCATTTGATTGACTTTCATTCACTTATCCATCCATGGTAGAAGGAGATAAAAGAGGAAAAGGTTGATGCAGCAGAGGGCAGGATTGATGTACAGATCTGGGTTCAGCTGTGAGAGACTGAAAGCTGCTGTGTATTTTAATCCACAGAGTCAGCGCAACATGTCTTTGAGTGTCGAACTGCATCGAGCAAAACATGCTCACATCTATGACCACTCCTGTCAGCTCCTCTCTTCCTTCTCCTCCCACGTTCCCGTCTCTCTCTTTTCTCTCTTTCTCCTCCATTTCATAGTTTGTCAATTTGCATCACTTCACGCTCTCTGTTTGTTTTGCCCCTTTAATCGTCCGGCGTGGGCTTTGTCCCCATTGGGAGGGTCATAGAGTCAGTGTGTACCATCGTATCCGCCTAATTAATCAAAGCTAGATCATGTAGTAACAGATGTGGTATGGTCTGAACGCCAGCAGCAGGGTTCAAAGGTTCAGAGAGGATGAGCGCTCTCAAGTGGTGAACACAGTGTCCCATCTGTACACTATGGATGCCATGTTTTCTCATTATTTAACGCATGTGGATGTACTCAATGTACATCCACAATGTTTATGGGGCAATGTTTATTTTGGTGTATTTGCATCATGCTGTGATGTTTTGTCCACATATTTTTCTTTTCTCCTCTTTGTGCTGTCTTGTTCTCTGTATTGACACACACACACACACACACACACACACACACACACATCAATCCAGCAGACCCGTTCACCTTATCTGAGCTACATTATATAAGACTGAGAAAAACGATTCGTGTGACAGACTAGCAGGGAATTACATGGCTGTACAAACTTATTACACACACACACACACACACACACACACACACACACACACTCTTACGTCAACTGCTGCAAAGATTTTTTTTTTTACTTTATCTGAACTACTTACTTTAATCTCTTGATAACAAAAGAACAATTTCAACAATGTTTTAGTACAAAATGTCCAAGTTTATGCAGGATAGACTTGACCCCAAACATCAGGTAACACACACTAACACCACACACACACACACACAATACCTGCTCCTTCAGGCACCCGTAGAATATTCTATTGGAAAACACTTGCACTCGATATCTGGCCATCCAGGCTGCACATTTAGGTGGAAAAGTTAATTCAGAGAGCCGTCTGGCACCTCGTAACACCTTGAAAACGTTTTCTTCCACCTTTCCTCCGGGATTATACGGAAGGAGCAGTTATTTCATTTCACGTTTATCTCGACTGCCCTTATGAAAGTTTGATGGGCCGGCCGGGAGCCGGAGTCACAGCTCTGGATGGAGGTGAGGAGCAGATTAATTATGTATATATAATGAAATCAATGTCGGAAGGATTATTTTTCTTCTGCTTAGGTCAAATGTATGCGTGTGTACACATGTTTGAAAGATGACGTTTGCAGCCTGCATGCCATCTGGTGAAATAAATACATGCAAGAGGTAGCCAAAATAACCATAACACCACATGATAGAGGACTTTAGAGCTGGATTGTGACCATTTTTAGCTTTAAAAGAGGCCTTTTATAGTACGTATAAGTTCTTAAAAATAAAATATGGCAACTAATAGAAGACCAAAGGGCCAAGTCACTGGTTCCTAATTTGTAGAGACATCGGTGACCAAAAAAAGTAAGAGCAAAGACAGACAAATAGAAATAATGACCACATTGCAAAAAATCTCCATTTTACCAGGTAATTATTGGTATTATTATTGAGTGAAAAGATCTGCCAGTTTGATTTTCAACCTGTTTTCAATCAGATCTACTTGTTTCAGGAATTTTACAAGTGTCATTTCTCTTGATTCTAATGCAGCAACCTGCTTTGCTGTCTTATTACAAGCTATGGACACACATTTCTAGAAAATCTTCAAATAATCTTATTGATCAAAAAATCTTATTGATTAAAAAAAACAAAAAAACAAGACTTTCTGGCAGGACAACTAAAAATGACTCTATAAAGTGATTTTTTTTTTGCAGTGCCTACCCAGTACCAATGATTCAACAATCACAAGTTGACAGACACAGATGCAGTCAATGGACTGTACTCGCAAGATAACCCACAGCAGAGCCCTACCACCTCCGTGTCTCAGAATCAAAACCGTGTGTTATGAGCTACATGGAGACAACTTGAATCCAAGGCCACAAGGACCTGAAACACAACCTTCGCTCTGTAGCAAAACCTGAAGCACTGAAAATAAAGAAACATGATCTGATTAGTTTTTTGTCGTCATTTTAGCCCACATCAAGACCGGGTTACATCTGCAGAGAGCCAGAGGCTGCCCTCAGGTCAGATGATTTCTCTGCGTGGTCATAACACAGCATGGAGCCATTTTACAGGACATGATGCCTCTTTTCCTCATGTTGTTGCTACAGTCCAAGCTTTATCAGGCCATAACACATGCTGCCATACATAAGCAGGACTGGGTCATGATCAGTTTTTCTTTGTTCCTCAAAGACCAGGACGCTTTTCTTCTAGAAGGTCCAATGTTCAACTACACACACTTCATGACTTTAATTACAGCATTCCTTGTAGGATTGAAGCTGTTCTGTGGGCAAAACAGTGACCTTAGTCCTTATCAGGGGCTTATTATTCATTTATTGTTAGGTTGTTTCTATTACTCTTTTGATCCTCTAATTACAATACATGATTCACTTACAAATCACTGCAAAGCCTGACTTGACTTTACCTTTAACAAAAACATGGGTTGAGGTGCTTTGGCCTGATGTTGGTTTTGTTCAGTACTCAAATGAATTGCTCTTCTGCACTCTGCAATTACTTAACAAAACATGTTACGTGAAGTTCTTCAGTTTGTGTTCAGAATTTGTGAACTAGGAATTTAATTTAGTTTAATTTGATAGCACCAAACCTTTTTGAGTCAATGCCATTTCTTTTTTTTCAAATGAACACCATCTCTTTTTGAATCACTTTCTTCCCATTTGGACCTTTACAAGGCTACTGTCAGGAAGGCAAAAGAAGTCATATTTAACACGTCGAGTTAGGTGACCTAATGAATAAAGAAGCAATCCTGTATGGTGATACCACTGCTTCAGGGTGTCTTTCATTATGTCCTTGCTCATGATATTGCATGAGCGCAAATAATTTAAAAACAAAATCAATGAACCACCAAGCTTAAACTGAAAGGTACATGGCCTGTCCCATATTTTCTGCTTCTCTCCACTGTGGAGGTTGATGGGTGGGAGGAAATAATCGGCAACATTAATAGACCATCCTGGTTTAAGTAAATACAATCTAAAAAAAAAACAGTATTAGTTTTCTTAAACTCTATTGTTTGTTCCTGTGAACAATGAAATAAATGCTAAACAAAAAGAGACAGTTGGTCAAGTATGTCTCTGTGTATGCAAAGCTTCAAAGCCTGCAGCCTGCATGTTGCAGCCTGTGGAAAGCATGCAGAATTAGACCCTTGTGGTTACTGTAGCATTGCTGTGACTCATTTTGTGCCCGAAGCCGTTAATGCATATATGCATCCTAGTCTGTCAAATTAGGTCTAGTTGGTTCAGCTGTACAGTATGTGTGAGTCACATGTAGAAGGTTAGGCCATTTTATTATAAGCATGGGCTGCTGCATATTCTTTTCAATATACTTACATTTATTCTATCAATCCTTGTCTGGAGTGAGATTTGTCTTGGTTGTAGAACCTGTTGCTTACAAAAGATGCACAACTGCCTATGTTACACTTATATTCAGAGGAGGCAAAGGTGCAGTTTATATTATATATTATATTATTGTATATTATACTGTATAGCTTCACCATACAGTATGTGTGTGTACTGCTGCAAAGCCCCAGAACCTATGAGCAAAGTAAATCGTTCAACTCCTGCAAGTAAGTAGGCCCACATCATAAAAAATGCATACAGTGGCATATGGTGTGCCAAGCTGCGTTAGAGGCAATGTCACTACAGCCCATACACTCATAAATCCATATCCATTACTGCCATTTCTCTTTTTTTTAAAGGCAGAGGTCAATAGTTTGCATCCCATCACACAGGAGAAACCCCTCAACATCTGCTTCTGTTGCCATGGCAACTGGCTGCTGTCTGCCGCTGTTGCCTGACAGATGGAGAGAGAAGAAGAGAGAGAGAGAATGTACAGGTTTATTTTTTTTATTGCTGCAGGTGCATTTTAATGCATTTTGACGCAAACTGAAGAGCAGTGACGGCTGCTTTTCAGGAGCACTGCAGGTCTCGGACCACAATCCTCTCACAGACCTGGACCATTACAAGTGTTTTTCCAACACATCGGAACGCATCTTATTCACCTGTTCCTGAGGTGTCCAGAGGTGGCCTCTGTGACTCTGAGCAGCACTATACATCAAAGAACCACAGCAATATAGAGCAATAGATTCGGAGTGGTCATATATACCAAAGCTCAAGTGATGTATTTAATGAATTTGTTATATTGCATTCTAGAATACTCTAGAATATAATTTCAGACTATTCTGTCCTTGAATACTCTGGAGATTGAACAATTCTATTCCAAAATACTCTCTAGAACTGAGCAATTCCATTGTAGAATACTCTCTGGAATACTCTAGAATAGAACTGAATACTCTAGAATTTTGGACAATTCTATTTTAGAATACTCTGGAGATTGAACAATTGTGTTCTAGAACACACTCTAGAACACAAGTGAATAGAATTCTATTCTAGAATTAAAGATTTTAGTATAATATAGTCACTGATGTTTATACTTTAATTTGCTGCAATTCAGAGCTACAAAAAAAGTAGGTGGTCCTTTGAGTTTACATTCATTTGTCACACATAGAATACTCCAGAATATAATTGTCCAATAGGTGAGTTCTGAGGTTGGTTTGACATCTAATAACTTCTAAATGTGCATTTGGCTGTTGCTACAACAGTACAGGACCATTTATTTATTTATTGTAAAAAAAGAGGCAGCATTAATGAAAAATAAGAAACTCATAGCATACCTGTACCATACTAAAGGATTCATGTAGCCAGTGTGTAGCTTACCTGTGCATGCAAAAGGAAAAAGTAGTAAACCAGTGGGCATTAGCATGACGTAGTAAGTGTAGTTGTTACATCAATTTTAAATGTAACTTCAAAGTGTATTTTCTATTTGAACAACCTTGGCCTTGATTCAAATCTTGCACACCAGTGACATCTGAGAAATCTAAAAGAAGGGCAAAAATACATTTAGGAAAAATAGTCCGTCATGAACTTAATGCAACCTAATTATGCTTGTATTCTGCCTCAACAACATGTGTTAACCTCTGTTTAACCACTTCACTATAAGGCACACGCTCACCTTCTGGCTGTTTTAATGGGGCACACACACACACACACACACACACACACACACACACACACACACACACACATAACAAACAAGCTGTGAGGGCTACTTTGAATTCCAATGTAATTAAAAAATAACCAATGGACATGAAATGAAAAAAGTACTATAGAGGGATAATATCAGCTCTGCTATAGGCCTGATGTGACTCTTGTGGAAAAAAACTTCTTCTGTCTTTTTTCTTAAACAGAGCAGCACACAAAACATCATGATGTTGATCAGAATTTTGTTTTATTAATGTTTTATTTTAACCTCTGTAAAATCTCTTCTCCTCTCAATTAGTTTGAAAAGAAATATTAGCATATCTCCACTGGCAAACAAATTGAGCTATTACACAAATTAATACTTAAATTAGCTGTTTGCAGGGTTTTTTCCCCCTCCCCCTCACAAACTGCATTCAAATTTAAAATTAATTTCCCTAAATCTGTTTTCAAATGAACAAGAGGGTTAATGCAGGGCTATTAGAAAAATATTTTTCTCACCATCACATTAATTTAATTTCATGTTTAATCGTACGCACCGGAGATGGGAATAATAACAATAATAATGATGATAATAAAAAAGGCACCAATTAGCGTGCTCATTTGTGGTTCTGATTGTGTGATGAATTATTCATGAAATCAGAGTTAGCAAGAAGGAGAATGAAGGGATCAGCTTACCCACTGAGGAGGGATTGGTATAAAGACAGGAGACACTGCTGCCTTTTCTTAGAAGACACACAGTCAGTCTGCTGCTGCTTGGTGGATACAACTGCACAAATCAGGTACTTTTTAGTCTTACAAATACAGTAAGTTATACTGATAGTATTACAATTTTGTGTATGTTTATTTATTTAAAAAATTACATTTAAAAATAGCCTATTTTTTCCACATATGATAATTTATAGTGCTATTATTACATTTTTATGTATCTTTGATTTTAGAAAATGACATTAAAAAAACATAATTGCAAATACTACTTTTACCCATTTGCTTTGAAAGAATATCAAATTGTAGAAAATGCCAAATTAGTCAGATTCATATATATCATTGCATGCTACAGTTTGTTAATATTTTATTAATTGCTAAAAACTTCAAACCTTTTTAGAGGCTATATAGTCAAGTGGGATTTCAAAGGTGATTGCTTTAAATTTCCCTTCATGCACACAAGAAAGAGTGAGAAAATTAAAGGATTTTCTAAAACAATTACCTTCATTATTTGTACTCTTCATTCAGCACCCTCATCATACAGAAAAACTTAGAAATTATTAACAAGTCCCTCAACATGGGGAGATCTTCTTGTAAAGCGACAGACTCTAGGACCCAGAAGCCTCAGCGTTTCCGAGTCCCGGCGCGCGGTGCATTCACAGTTCACAGGCATCTCGACCTAAATGCGATGTGACGGGAGAACCTTTACTGAAACAAACGGGAATATAGTATCAGGGAAGGCTGACCGAGCTGTGAACCGGGGCCCTAACACGGAGCAAATTAACATCAGCAAAAAATAGCTCTGCGTTTTCAGATCGCTTATGTGCCGGGCAGCAAATGCATCAAGCGCTGTCAGGGAATTTTAGCCTGCAGATGTCTCAAACATTTTTTAAGAAAGAGGCCTATGTGAGGGGGCTCCTTCGGCTGGGCATCGTCCTCGAACTCTGACCACCGAGCTGGATCAGCTCCTGAGGTGCTGCTGTTTTGTGTCCTGCGGGCAAACAGTCCCTTTCAGTCCCGCTATCATCCGTCATGAGATCTCTTTCGTGATGTCTTTGGCTGAGCAGAGTAGTCTAATGATGCTATCTTTGCCCCTCTGCCTAGCCAGCCGAAAACACAGAGGGGGGAGGCTGCCTTCTATGAATGCAGTTTGCCACTAAAAGGCTTCTCTCCGCATCCCTGCTCTTGTGCACCAGTTTATAGGTCCTGGCTGAGCAAGGTCACATCCTCAAACCCATGACAGTGATGTACAGCTGTCATGGCAAAGCTTCTGTTTCTGACTGACAGTCCGTCATAGAGCACCAGACTGGACTGGTTTAGGTCAGATGCCAGTGGTGGGCCATGAGGAGCTGCGTTAAGACCACATTAACTGGTTTTAAATCACTTTAAAGACCAGGTTGAGTGTGTGTTTGAAGTTAAGAAAGACTCAAGATCAAAATAGTCAATAATCAGTCAACAAAGTTGGCAAAAACCACCATGTTTCCACAGTTAAATGTTTGCACATTGGGGCAGAAAATATACAAAAACTAACCCAAATAACCAGTAGAGAGAAAAGTACTGCTGGCACCCAGCCTTGACCAAGACCAAAACTGATCCAATCCTGAATTTGAGGTATATTCCACACTACTGTTGCTTCCTTGCACCATGTGTGCCTTGTCGTACCCATTTTACCACCAGCATATTACTACACACAAACACAAAAATCAGAAAGACAAATTCCTCATACACTATAGTCCACAGGTTCTGGTTTTGATCATTTTTCTCATCAAGTCCTGAGGATCAGTAGAGGGAGTTGTAGATGAGGGGGAAAATCAGTTTAAACGAACTGTTAAAACTGAAACTGTAGTTGATTAAGCCAGTATTACCGTATAGGGTAGTATCGCAGAACAGGGCCAAAAATAACACGTAGTGGATAATGAAACAAGGTAATTTAAGAGGTTCCCTCCTCTCTGCCTCTTCCTCTTTTACGCCCTTGTCTTTATAATCATCGTCCTGTCTTCGTCTCTTCTTTTTCATCCTTTTCTCCCACTTTCTCTCTCCCTCCATTGCCCTCAGGCTGACCCCAGTCTGATTTTGAGCACTTCAAGTGTGAAAACAGCTGGATATCTGAGCTGCAAACATTTACCTTCACTCCAGCGTGTGTGTATGTATGTGTGTATATGACTGAATCTTTGAAACTGGCTGCAGTGCGGTAACAAAGAAATTAAATAATTATCTTTTGTCCCCTGTGTCTACTGCCATGGATGATTTGAGCTCCGGAATAAGCATCAATATGTAAACTCTGTTTCCAGGTTCTATTTTAGACCAGCAAATAGGGGTAGAGCTAAATCCCAGATCTAGCATTTAAAGGAAGGAATATTTATTTATTAAAACACAGACATGCAGAGGAGGAAAAAGCAGGATATAGGTGAGAGATAGTCACCCCCCCCCCCCATCCACCTCCTTTCATTGCTGCACAGCCCATTAGGTCAGAGCAGGGAGCACGGCTCTTAGGCTGGCGGTGTTATATTGGCGAGGACACGGCTGAAGGAAGGACCTGGGAGGTTTTTGAAAGCCTGTGTTGTTGGCTGTGTGGGTGAGGTGAGATGTCATTTCCTCTCACTGCCTGAGAGCACCATCGCAGTGATATAAAAGCATGCAGCTTCTCAGCAGCTGCTGAAGGGTAGAGGGACCGGGAGGGGAGCAGGTAGACGGTTGAATATGTCTGTATTGTGACCATGTCAACCAAAGAGTGAGTTTTCTTCCCCTGGTTTTGTCTGAATCATTTTTAGAGGCCTGAAAATGTAAAATAATCCAGTAATTCACAAGTGAAAAAGCAAAAATTTGAGAACCTTCTTAAGAAATAAATATAATAGTGTGTAGAATAAATATTTATTTTCTGTTTTCCTATCTTGTAAATCATCTTACAACCCCTCAGATTTATCTTACCACCCTTTTGAGGGGTCCCAACCACTGCTTTAGATAACTATTGCATAACAAAATGGACTATATATGCTTTATAACAAATGTGAGAATATCTTACCCAGAGTGTGATCTAACAGTCTGAACAGATATTATAACATATTAGCTGTATTCCACAATATATTCAGGCTTAATGATGTGCAGTTTGTGGTGCTCGAAGCTTCAAAAAATCTATCTCAAAAATCTCAAGAGCAACTCTTTCCAAGTATTATATAATAAGTTAGATGAGTAGGTGGAAACAGACAGTTGGCAGGTGTTCTTCGGTAGAAAGTAGTTCCCAGTTTTTCAACCTTTTACCAACCATTTTTTAACCTGCAGTATGTTAAAGTACTAGTGCAGTACTATAAAGTTACACAAACATGTAAAATGTATTGATAGATTAGACTCTTTGTCTTTTTAGTTATTGTGGTCTTTTTTTTTTAAAATAACACCCTGTTATAAACCAGGTTGCATTGCATGGCATGAGTGCAAGTGAAATGTTAAAGAGCAATTTAACAGCAGCTACACATGTTCACATCACTGTTGGGTGTGTTTACAGGTGCAGCAGAGCACAGTTCTCACATATTCGCAACATACGTGAAACTTTTAACCAAACAAGGGAGTCCCTTTTTAAATAAATTAAATATGTGCATTGGAGATTGACCAGAAACAGCTTTATTAGCAACATAAGTCATTTTTCTTCACCTGAAGGAAACTCTGCAGTCTGAAAAATCCTCCATGACTCACACTATGACACTTTCCGTGTATGTATTTGCATCTGTGGAGATGTTCCCTGCTGGACAGTATACACTCTACTGTACCTCTGAATGTCTCCAGGGAAATTTTACATTGCTTTTAAAACTCTGAACCACTGGTGTTTGAGATGACAGAGAACAATAGTGCCCTTTAACACCCTCTCTTTGTCCTTTGCTTTTATGAAAACAGCCTCTCAGGATCATTTCAGATCTGCCCTCCTATCTCCACATTAGCATTATCTGAGGTGAGAGGACACCTGAGAACCAGAGGAGCCAGACTCTGGTCCAAGGGTGTGATTTAACCCTGATTTCTCATGCCCAGACTTCCTCTTCACACTTCGATCACAACTGTGAAGGCCACCATGGGTCAAGCATCTGGAGATACCCTCACCCGACTCTGAGAGGCAACACTGAGCATGCTCACGCCCTGGCTTTATGGGTCACATCTCCCTCCCTGAGGGCGTACGAACACATAATAAAACACATGAAGGCCTACACGCTCGAACGTCAACACACGATGAAGACAGACAGATGTGAACGCATGAAGGCGCATCCACACATTTTCAAATTAGATAAACAAGATCATATAAGAGAGTGCATATAGTGTAATACACACACATTCACACACACACACACACACACACATCTAGTGATAAACAGCACATCTGACAGAGTATCTCAGCCTTATGGCCTAACAACACATGTTGCAACTGATGTCAATGTATATACAGTACGTGGAAACACATGGAGCTGTGTGGATGTGTGAAAAAACACATCCAGCGTTGTCGCGGATACAAATACTAAAACACACACACACAAGCTGTAATAGCATAATACACACAGCGCAGTAGCTCTCTGCATGCAGTCCTGACTGAGAGAGCCCAAACATGCCAGACGGGATCAGAATCCGCTGCTCTGTGCCCTGCCGACGTCGCGACCCCCCCGGTAAGAAGAGCTGTACAGGAAGGGTGGCAGACCTTAGTGTCGGCACTGTGGGGGATGCCAGGGGTGTTGAGGATCACACACACACAAAGTTGACAGACACACACACACAGAGACTTATAGGATGTACGAGGGCGGAAATAACAACGGAGACTGGTTCTTCTTACTGACTGAAAGTATGTTATCGCTCTTTTTAACAATTGAGTCAGTAATTTTACTTTTCCTTAAAGCTGCTCTAATCAATATTTTTGTATTAACAATGGGTCCGATGACAATGTGTAATGTGAAAGGTGTCGCCCATAGTGATAAACCCACAGGTAAAAATCACACAACTCAGCAGTTCCCCTCAGCTCTAAGAAGAACTTTAGTATCGATCTTTAAGTTCATTGTTTTGGTTTTATGGCCCACGACTTTACTGTAGTATTTCTTCACTGACATCGCTCTCATTAACCTTGTTTACAGCAGCAGCAGGTAGCTGTTTACAGCAAAAAAGCTCTAAAACCCACTGTAGTAGCGTACTGTGCCTGCCTGGAACCAAATGGCAGACAGACAAAGTTAGCAAATAGCTGGTGAACAAAGTCGTTTTCCCTGCATGGTTTCTGGTTGTTCTTTAAACTTCTCCGATGACACATTTCATTGGACGTCCTCCATCCTTACCCAGGCTACATGAATATTTACCGCCTGTGTGTTGCGTTCATGCGTTGTCACGTAAATAACAAACCCCAGCACTGAACAGGAAGCACCATGTAGCAAGATATTTCCCTCAGGAGTTGGTGGAGACCAAAAACAGAGCTAAAAAGGAGAGTGAATAACACAGCTCTAAATAAAGGCTCATGTTGCTCCATGTCTTCTGGATGTGTAAATAAACAACAGTTTGCTAACAAGATTGCCATGCCTGCGTACTTGATGAGGTGAAACTCCCTGCTCGTAAGTGGCCCAAACAATCAGTTAATGCAGCTTTAAGTATATATTTTAGCTAAGGTGTTGCACTATGGGTCTGTATAAGTCATTTGTAGGGGAATTTTTCTTATTCAGGTGGATTATTTGGCAACACCGAGACATTGTGGCATCACACTGACAAACAGCTACAGTGGAGATTGATTGCAGGAATATTTTTAGCGCTCTATCAAAAGTTTTTGGTGTTGCCACTTCCAGGTAAAATAAGAGTGAAGAGATATGAATCACCAGAAACACCAACAATCACAAATAAACTTTTCAACTGCAGTAAATTGAGTCAAATTGAGCACTGACTGCCTTCTGTTCATACCCAGCAGAGGCACACTGCTGCTGTACAGTCTTTAGGTATTGCATTTGACTTCATTTTTAAAAGTGGAGGTTTCTTTTTTAAATGTGAGAACTTTGTGTGAACTTTGTGTCCTTGTTGTTTTGCAGCCTGAAACTTTAACAGCATTTTAATGCAGACACTGGGGATTTTTACATCTGGAGTTCTTCTCCAACCTCTTGAACTTATGAACCCATTTCATAATCAACCTGATGAAGCAGAAAAACAAGGCTCCCTTGAAAGTAAACATTCTGATGACATGAAGTTTTCACCTGACGTCAACAACATTTAGAATAAGGTACTTTTAAAAAAATGCTCTGAGCATAAATTGGCTTCTTTTTTTATACCTAATTAGTCTCACTCCAGGAAATCTCAGACAAATCAATACATTTACTTGAGTACATTTTAACAACAACCATATACACGTACACACCTTACTGATTATTGATGACATTTAGATGAGCTAATATTTCAATTGGAATTCACAAGGGAATATCATAATAAAGTATGTCCATGTGTTCAAAATAGCTCTTAAGCCCATTACAAGCAATAGATATTGACTGATGCATGTATTCCCTATTATTCAACTAATGTCTTGTGTTCTGATTAACATGTAAAGTCTTTGGGGTTAAGTTTAGGTCTATTTCAGTTTCAGTTGAGCTTGATAAAACACTCGGCATCAATAATACAGCGATCAACATGTCGTACACAGGGTATGAGGCTACACCCTTTTAGTCTTGTCGCTCCAAATGGATTTCAATGTTTCTGCATGTAGCTGCCATTCTGCTGAATTATTTAAGGTGGTAATTAGGTGATTGTGGTGACTGTATGTGTCTCTGGAGAGAAAAGCAACTGTCAGAACGCTGTTACAGTTTTTTAGGAGGAAGATCATCAGATCAGTTGTCTATCTATTCATGTGTTTGAAAGATAACCCCCCCACCCCACCCCACCACCCTGCCTATTGTGTGTATTTTGGCCTAATTCCAGCTCCCCGGCTTCATAAAATGAGCAAAATAAAAGCACTTTAATTGAATAGATGAAAAACCTCAGGCAGAAAATACCATTTACACTGTATGGGGGCCTGTGTGTGTGTGTGTTTCACTTCCTGTCATATTATGTTTGTCTAGGCAGAGTGTGTACAAATTATAAAGTGGCTGACTGTCCCGAAGCTGTTGTGGTATCGTCGTCCCAATGGCATTTGCATTTTTACATTGTGTTATCTCTACCAACACCACATTTTAAGAATATAATCAGGGTGCGTGTCACGAGAACAGTGGGTTTTGTGGAGTCTTGCCCTGCTGATGAACCGGGACGAGCCAATGCTCCGTGACCTGGACAGAAGAGGAGAGGCCGCCATGTTAGAAAGGGTCACGGTGTCAGTGGCAACACACATGCGTGTAAGGGAAAGCAATCACACACACATGCAACGCGTATAAGACATAAATATGACTGCACGCACATGCAGCGTTAGCATAAATGGGACACACTGGCTATAGCATGCGTCAAGGTGGTTGCGTTTCAGTTCGTCTCTCAAGGCTCTATGTTCATGTGCAGGTTAATAGTGCAAAGCAGTGATCACTGCTGCTGTTAAAGTGCAATCTCCTGACAGAAAAGGATTGGATACGTGTATTGAAGTACGTGTAAATTTGACCCTGTTAATGGTGTTGCTGAGCGGTTGATCTTTGCAGCTTTACACACAACCAGAGTGTGAGTTCACACAGCAGCTGAACAAGTAAACTCTGAGGTCAGGGCCAAGTGCAGGAGGCTTTATCCGAATAAAAGCAAACATGCCCAGAAACTACTAAAATAAAACACCCCTCAAAGTAGGGTATTTCAACTACCTTTTGATGATATTGCCCTTTAATCTTTAATACAGATTGTAATTTAGGAAAGTATCCTAATCATCTTACAACTAGATTTGTTTCCCTCCAAACTGTTTAAAAAAAATCCAACAAGGTTTTTGGGTGTCTGAGTCTGGATTTGCCATTTTATTTTAAAACCTGAGTACCACTTTCAAATTAAGGGTTTATAAGTTGTAACTAATGATTTTAATGTCAGTAAATCCTTTATTAATGCTTTATAGATTAGTTATAAGCCATTAATAAGAACAACATTTGAGTAAAAAGTCTCTCTGACAGGTGTTTATCCTCTTCCAGCTTTGTCTTGTTAGTTCTTTTGTTCATCAAGTAGACCACTCCAATAGACCATTTGACCTTTGACCCTCTGGAAAAGGGCTGCAGAGCATCTGCATTTATGTACAATTTAAGAAAATGGTTGTAAAAACTCTTTGCTGTTAAGATTTATAATTTCTGATGACATAACATTTGCTGTTGGCTTGACTTGATGTCTTACTAGAAAGCAAGACACTTGTCAAACTTTATTAATGACTTTACCAATGTCATTACCAAAGCCTGAGAAGTAATGGCTTATGACTCATCTATAAAGCATTAGCTAATGATTTATTAAGCATTAACTCTTTATAAAAGATGCCTTATTACCAGAGTATATATGTATTACTTTGTAACGTGTTACAGTTATGTGATTACTTTTTTCCGTAACAAGAAGTGTAAGGGATTACAATCTGACAATTTGTCTTATTTGCATGTTTTGTCTCCTTAGCTAACTTTAGTCATATCTCAGGTTCTCTGGTTTACAGATGTGGAAGGTCATGCTAATTTATAGGATTAATCCTTTAGATCTGGAGGTAGTAATATTGCATGTCAAGTTAAAATAGACACCTTTTTCCAGGATGCTCATAGCACTAAATTGGCTTTCAATGTCTGGCATCTGTTTTATTCCAACAACTGTTAAAGATTAGTAGTCAGATTTTAGTAGAGTGGAGCTTGATGCTATCAAACCTGTGGCAGGCCGGCTTGGAGGATGTGACAACCAGCAGATGGACAGAATCCCCCTCAGGTTTGATGGAGGAGAGATGTGCTGCCTTCTTGAGAGTAATCACGACCTACCAATAAATAAAACGGGACAGGTCTGCCATGAGCTAGTTTGAGCTTTGCTATCTCCTCCCATTCATAGGCAAATGATATACACACACATGATGTCTCTCTTCCTTCTCTTTTCTTTCCCCTCTGCCTTCCTAATATTGACCTTAAAGGCCTCCCTCTCTCCTTTTTCTCACTATCTCAGTCCTTTTATCTCTCTCTCCTTCCCTCTGGTCGTTTCTGCTGAGATGTGAGGATTGAGAACAACGTATCCGAGGGATGTGGAAAAAAGCTTGGGATCATGGGAAGGTGTGATGCCGGGATGTCTGTTGGGACCTCGAGGGTGAAAGAGCGTGGCCTCACATATATGGAGAGGAGAGGTAAAAAAAGGATATGAAAGCACCCCTGCAGTATCAAGAGAAACAGTCAGGAAAATCACTTCCCTTCCTCCTCTCTCAACGATTATTAAAGGAGTAACACCTTTAATAATCGTTGAGAGAATCTAGATGTCCAGCGGCAGCAGTGGCTCAGCTGTTGGGCCATCGACAGGTGCAAAGATATTTGCTTTCTACATGACTCACAGAATAATCTGGTCACAGAAGCATTCGTCATGTTGCGTGCTTCCCGTGCTACAACTGCACACATAATCACGTTCCTCCTCTGGTTTGACACTTTGTCAAAAATGTTTCTAGATGGGGATCTCTGGGTGCTTCAGCTTTTCTCTTCTCGCAATCCATTTATCTCACTGTCATTTGATCTGATCATACCTGTCAGTGGCAGAACCCTGCTTCTTCTTCCCATCCTTCATCCTCTACCCAACCCCCCACCCATCGCCTCCATCCTCGCCCTAAACAGGCCCTGGTACAGCACAGCGCCTGTGTGCAGCGATACTGAGGGAGGTCGCCGTGCGGTCACTGCGCAAAGCCTGGTCGCATTGTGACTCGAATCTGCAGAATGTGCCATGGTGCATTAACGCGCTGCCGCCTGGCTGAGCATGAGGCACAGAGAGAGGAGGAGGAAGAGGAGGAAAGGAAAAGAGATAGAAGGAGGAGCTAAGGGATGGAGTAAAAGGCAAAAAGATGGTGAAGCAAAAAAGGGAGGAGGACCAGAAGAAGAAGGAGGGGAAAGGAGCATAAGAAGAGAGAGGAAGGAGGGGGAAGGAGGAAAGTGAGGGCATCAGCGCACTTACACAAGCAGAGTTCAGAAGCCCCAGGGGCAGGGGGTCCTTATAAGGTGGCTCAGCAAATATGAAGGCATATCAAGGTTGTGTGTTCGCTCTGGTATCTACTCCTCATCTTCTCCTTCTCTCTGCTTTCTCTCTCTCTTTTCCACAATCTCACTTTATTCCTTCTCAACTCTTTTCTCCCTTTCTCCCTCTGTTTCTCTTCCCCATCACTTTCGTCTCTTCTTGAAATTCTTACTCAATAACTACTTTTACACACACCAGTTTTCTATTTCTGTTTCTAAAAAGGCAGCTACATTACCATAATGTAAATCTTTTCAGGAAATATGAGAGTCAAACTAACTTCATTTTACAGTAAAATCAATATATTTTTATATAGCTTCATTGGACTACACAGCATTTTGCAAACCCACAGATCAGCAAATAGCCCTTAAAGTGAAGCTAAATCCTGACAAAAACCCAAACTGTAAGTAAGCCAGTGTCCTTACTGATTCTGGCCAGTGACCTATTTTACATACTCCTTACTTTGTTGTCACCCCCCCTCAATATCTCCCCATGATTCCAGTCTATCTGTATATTAAATAACCCTAAATGGAGGGATAAGATTGTATATGTAACCAAAAAAAATATATAGAACACACAAGACTGAACATATTTCCATCACATGTGCACTGAGACCTGATAGCCAATTGGTCAGGTGCCGCTAGCCACGCAGAAGCTTCTAATGCGCCACCAATAAAAACAGATGGGATGTGATTGGATGGTGTAACGAACCAACGGGAGAGCCCGCCGCGAGGCTGCTGGGACATGAGCTCATTTTCATCCTCACCCTAAGCAGGTTTAGACGGCTCTGAACGGCCCATTGCTAATCTGCTCTGCACCAACTGGATGTGCTATAGCTAATGCATGCACACTCGCTGCACGCACACACACACACACACACACACACACACAAGTTTCATTGTATCTTCTGAATGCAGTGAGCATTTCACAGTAGGAGAGTAAAATTTTGAAGGCAGGGCAAATGTATTTGTATAGAACCTTTTAAAAACAAGGCAATTCAAAGTGCTTTGCTAAAGGCAATAAGACAAGATATAAAAGAAACACAAGGCAATATAAAAAGACACATAAATAGGATTAAAAAGGATTAAAACAAAGTAAAATAGAATAAGAAAGATTAAACAGTAGAGTAAAAATTACAGTGCAGCTACAGTGCAGTGCAAAATATGAATAAACAGTCAAACAGATCCAACTTAAGAGAAAAGTCTTAAGCCCTGATTTAAAAGAACTGAGAGTAGAAGGTACGTTTTTAACTAGCTCTAATCTACATTTCTTGCAAATTGAGCGACAGATGTCAAATGACAGAAAGCTTTTAAGGTTTTGCTGCTTTTAAGGTGCATACACTCTCATACAGTACATGGACAATCAAACACGCACACACACTCAACTGTCAAGAAAGAGGTCATGTCCGGGGTTGTTGTCCAGGGACTTGTGCTGAAAGTCAAACATGAAAGAGCTCTACAACAAAGGCTCCGTACAACCTCCATGACATGTGACTGAGGTCAAAGGAAGCCACTGAGGCCACGCTGTTCTCTATTACCCCTTACACACTTGCATGTACACACAAGGACTGTGTACACATTCACACACACACACACACACACACACAGTATACTTGTACTCACTCTTTCTGCACACACACATGCGTGTGTCATCAAAGTAGCGGTATGGCCGTGTTGTGATAAAGGCAAAGGCTCTGGGGGGTTGGAGTTTGGAGCAGAAAGCCAGGGGTGCGTGGCCCGTCCTTGACCCTCCGCTGGACTTTGACAGCTTTGAGAGACAGAGAATGACAGAGAATAAAATGAGGTCAGTTATTAAAGATCTGAATGAAAATATACAGCTGCAGAAAAGCTTAAGAGCATCGTGGTTTTGATAGCAAAGAATACAAATTACATGATGACTTAGTTATGACCCTTAATGCACCATAACAAGTCATGCCCAACATTAAGTTTTTTGACTCCTCTTATTGTTAGGTATACGTAGCTGGTTCATACAATAGTTTCCAAGTGGATACACTAATGATGTGTTCTGTGTCTGGAGCAAATTGGAGGACAAACAAAAAGTCCTAAGAAAAAATAACAACAAATAAAACATTAACAATAAATTGAGCATCAAAGTTCATTCTTGACTTTGGAAATTGCTTGACAAAGAAAAAAAAAGTCTTAACTCAATGTCCACGTACTACCTTTTTCCAAAACCTTTGACAGCAGCTGATTGAGACTGTGAGATGTGGTCGAAAGCTCCAGAAAATGCCAGTAAGTGGACACAGAGTTTAAAGTTTTTTGACAAACTAAATATAAAGAAAAAGATGTAATTGTCATTGTGACGATGATGAAGGTGATGACGGTGATTGTTGTATTGTAACTGTAGACGTTTCCACCACCACTAGTCGGTTTTAATTTTTATTTTATCCCCATTTTATGTTTTTGCTTTTTGGTATAATAAAGATATTTTAATAATAGGTGTTTTCAGAAGAAAATGTTAAAAAAAGGAAAGAAATAGCTGCATCCAATCAGCAAATTTAAACAGTTAAGTATCAGTTCTCATGTAATTTGAATTTGGGCTAAGGAAGTTTGACGCTGTAGAGATTAAGGGAGTTATGACACCTAGAATTAAAGTTTATTTTAGCAACACTGTGTCCGTTCAAGGATTTATCATCTCACAAATGTATGAGAAAAACAAAAACAAGGAAACCAAAACAAGTGACAACTTTAAACCCACGATAAATTAGATGTAAGTGATTCTGAATCTTTTGAATCCCCTAAATTGTCTAAAAAGTTTAATACTGTTAACCCAAACTGTGTCTCCGCCATGACACAGTGCTCTCCACAGTGCATATGTTCCCACACTCAGTTCAGTCAGGGGTCAAGTGGTCAATAGCAGTGATCAGAGAGGCCTGCTGCCCGATGAGCCCATCGACCCCTCAGCCCCACAGAGACATGGAGAATATAACTGTTTCAATTCATATTGGCCTCATGTGGGGCGGCAGGTCCGGGGTGCAGCGGAAACAACGGGCCCTCTTCGGCCTCCACAGCGTTGGCGGGATTGATCTGCTTTACTCAGGCCAAGTGCGAGCTGCCAATCCTAATGCACTGTCAATACGTGCACACCAGGGCTGTGTGAGGAGAGAGCTGTGGAGTCTACATGGGAGAGTGGACGTATCCATTACTGCCGTGCCTGGAGCCACTCATCTGCCTGTATCTGTCACAAACTATTACACTGACTCAGATACAACAGGCGTTACTGAATATGCTTTATAAGGAAGTGGGCTTTTATTTCCATGATGGAAGAACAGCGAGCAATTACATGCTGATGACGGCTGTATCTAGGAAATATGTTCAGTGTGGCTGCTGAACAAAAACATTCTTATATCAGGTGGCTGTCCCTGCAGTTTCTGAAGCTTTTTCCACATTTTCAATAAAGGGTAAAAGCAGAATATAGGCTTTTCTTCTCAGCTACTCAAACAAACAGATAAGTCTGCTCTTACCTTAACCTCATTAACTGTGTTAAAACCTGTATAGGATACCACGCAAATACTAAAAGTGTTTGGGGAAGTGCTTGTAGGAATGTAGGTATTTTATTAAGACAGCATAAAATGTAGGATTAAGTAATAATATATGGGCTATGTTACTTCTAACAAACAAAAAACAACCGGTTTCATTGTTTACTTGTGACCGACTCGTCGCAAATCAGGGTTCGTTTCCCGGTTACCGCGTTTCCATGGCAACCATGGAACCTGTCAACATATCCGGAAAACCGAGACGTGGGAGATGTAAAAACTGGTAAACAACTTTAAGCGTGTTTAAGCCAATAGGTTATCTTTCTGTGCGTGAAGCCCAAACCCAAAACGTTTATACATTAGTCAAGCCAGCTGCTTTGGGCGCTTTAGTTTGTTAAATGGGCGATTTCGGACGCTGCATGTCTGTATTCACTCGCCGAAAATCACCATTCACAAAAAGTTGTCCCGTTGTGACAAACTTGGCTCATACAGGCTAATTATTCTTTCATAGAAATAATGGCAATGTTACGTCGTTTTAAAACGTGGGTCGAGTTAGGTTAAATCTTCACTGTGCCTTATGGTACTTATAGCCTAGCATCTACATCTATATGGCTTCATTTTTTTGCAGGAAACTCGCCCACAGAGCTCAGCCAAAGGGCCACATGTTTCCAGCTGTTGCTGCTGGGAGCCAAGAGAAGCTGGATGTCAGTGGAAACACACAGGTAGGCTCATTAACATTACGGATATAGGCTACTGTATGTTGGCTGTCCACCCCTGTGGCATAGAGTGTAGTGATGGAGGAAAGTAGCCCACTCCAACCATTTATTTAAGAATAAATACCACCGCATAAATAGACACCAATTAGGGTCAAAAGTCAGCATTCAAAATTTGAGTCTGAAAAGTACTCAGTGAGAAGAAGGTTATCTTGATGTAATTGAAGTGTTATCCTGTAGGCCTAAATGGGATTTTACTGTTTCATTAAAAGCACACGCTTGTTTCACAAAATGGAAATAATCCATAAAGTACCTTAAAAGGTTTACTTGAACCGCACATTACTAAATGTACTGAGCTTCCTTTCGTGGCACATGTGACTTGTCATAGCAGGAATCACACAGGTGTAAGAAATAACTTTAATGATGGCTCCACTCCTATTGGTTATTACTGCCATGGCACTTTGACTCAGTATGAGCTCAGATCTTGTAAGTTAAAGGAAAGGTTATAAAAGTTGGCTAATTTATAGTTGGGGAGTACACTTTGTGCTTGTCTTTGTGTTTCATCCTCCAGGCTCTGTCAGTGCTCCACAGCCAGCTGGCTACTCTTCAGCTCCGGGTGGAGTCCGGGCTGGGGTGGATCAACAGCAGCGATCACCAGGGTCGCCGGCCTGTTCACATGGTCCTGTCCTTTCAGAGCTCACCCAACATCGTCTCGTGCCTCAGATACCTGCTGGAGCACGGGGCCGACATCAACGTGTAGGGGCCTTATTTTGTGAAGAATCACTTTATGCGGGTTTTCAGTTTAGGCAGGTTTTATTTTCCATTATGGGTCAGTTTATAAATTCTGTCAGCTGGATCCAGCGACACTCAGCTGTTGCATGCTTATTCAAACTCTTATTACCAAAGTAAAGTGTTTTAAAGGAGAGGCTTGGAATAAAAAGCGTAAATAACACTGCAGAGTGCAAAAGTAAAATTATGATTACGATGAGATGATGGTGAAAGTTTATTGCTGCTGCAAGGGATAATGATGGTAGTGATGATGATTATGATGACAAAAGAAATGGTGATGGTGATGACAACAGCAACAATGATGATGACTTAAGATCATGATGATGAAGCTGAGACGATTTTTAAAAATAACTTTTACTGTTATTACCAGTGCCACAGATTCAGGGACGACCCCGCTGCACCTGGCTGCCTCTGAAGGCCTCCTGGACTGCACAGAGATCCTCGTGCAGGCCGGAGCAGATGTGTTGGCCCGGGATAGCATGGGATACACTCCTCTGGATTTGGCCCGCATCTGTTGCCACAGGAAGGTAGCAAGGTAACGAGCTAAAAGAACAGCTCAAACCAAAACAAAAGTTTCTGTTGAAATTTGACAGATCTTCTTTTAACAGACTTCTTGTGTTTTTGTGTAGGTATCTGAAAAGCTGCGTGTGGCAGAAAGAGAAGAAGAAAGAAATGCAGGAGAGGAAGCTAGTTCAAGCTTTATACAGTGATCTCGTGCATATGACCAAGCTGAATGATCTTAATAAAAAGGTTAGTTGGTATGTTGTGGAAATCCATTCATCCAACATTTAGGGTGTAACGCATAAATTACCCGAAAACTGCGAAAGAATCAGAGAAACATTCACATATCAAAACACTGGTTTTTGTATTCTGTTAAAGAAAACACACAGCTGAATGAAGTGTTACTTAATAAACTATAAAATGTTTTATTGAACAATGTGATCAATGTTCAGATTACATTTTTCAGGGTTTAAGGCAAGAATCTTGATCTTGACATGTCCCTACTAAGTTTAAGATTTAAATCTTTAACATCAATTTCTTATCAGTGCAAACTCAGCATATCAACGAAACTAATCGCACTTTTTCTGTGTCCATTTTCAGAAACTTATTGATGTGAAGATGGCAGAGTGGGCAAACAAGAAAGGTTTTCCTCTCCTAAAGGATTTCTCCCCCAGAGTCTTGGTGAGCCAGTACCACACCCAGTGCCTCACATCAGATCAGAACAGCTCTAATCCAAAACATGCCAAGCACCGATTGAAGCGAGGCCCTCAGGAGGACAGGAGCATCTCCACTGAGCAACCTCCAGCCTCATCCTCCAGGCCCTGGACCATCTTCATGGGCCTCCAGCCAGAGCAGCCGCCCAGAGAGCTGGACCTCCGGGACAGCATCACAGTGTGGAGGGACCGCACCAGCAGGCAGCCTCAGTACAGCACCAAGTGGGACAGTACGCCTCGCCCCGCCCCTGACCTGCCTCTGGATGTCCTCGAGAGGGTGTTGTTCCCCAGAGCCTTCCCTTCCAGGATCGCGTCCCCTCGGCATTTTGAGCCACAGAACATCATGGAGGTCCAGCACCGAGGATACCCCCAGGGGCGGAGCACCTCCCCCTGGACAGAGGTGGCCATGCACCTGGCTGAGGTGCTGGAGCCCGGACACTACTGATCATCGCACTCTTTACTGGAAAAGCTTCAACTAGATCTGAAATTAGTAGATGGGTTCAAGAAATGTATTAAAACTGGAAATAACATGAAGCCAGATTTAGATTTAGCATGTCTTTATAGTTTTTATATCAAATGATGTGGAAATTTTGTAAGTAGAGGATTGTATTTTAGGAAAACATGTATAGACATCTGGCAGTGTCCTCTGTTCAGTCTCACATCAAGAGTATTAACAGGCATAAAAGCAGACCTTCCCTAACAAAATATCCTGCCACCCAACAACTACAGCTCAAGGTGACAAAATTACAAAGAAGCTGTTCCCTCCAGAAGCCAGGTGAGCGGAGGGGTGAGTGAAAGGTGAGAAAACCTCAGTGAACTGGGTCACCTGTCACAGATGTATCCCTGCACTTTCACTGATCCCCCCCAGGGAACTGACTCGGGATCCAGGTGAGGGCTTGTCAACAGCATGTGTGTAACTGCGAGCTGTTGCCTGTCAGCTAAAGGTGTGTGTGTGTGTGTGGTGGCTTTGTCTTTTTCCTTTACTTCATGAAGCACTTCACACCTCAGTGGGGGTCAAAGTGCACACTAGCCTCAACCTGGTGCACCCACTGTGACCAAGCCACGTGATACTTGGATAACATAATGCCATCCAGATAAACTGTCTGGCACACACACACGTATTCTTGACGGACTGGAGTCAAGAGTGTGACAAAAATTGGAAAATCCATCATACTGCAAATAAAATGTAACATTGAATGGGTGAATTAACCTGATTTAATTGGAAATGACATCTGTTTTTGCCTTTATGTCCCTGAGCACCAACCTGTGAAAAAAAACATTTAATCCGAGTTATTTCAACAAAATCTTTTATTGTATTATACAGTTGTGAGCATACCAGCCTACGATGAAGCGCACTCAGTAATTGGTAAAAAGAATTTCGGCCTCTTTAATAGTACTTTTATCAAACCACTTTGAGCAGCTTTTGTCCCCGACACACGTAAGCATAAGAGTCATTGCGCAGCTTCAATTTCAGAAGTGTTTTCATTTGTCAGGTGTCGGTTTAACTCAATGATCAATGTACAAAAATCAGTTTATTACTGTGAATTTTTAAAAACCAAAAAATACACATTGCAGACTACAGCGCTGGTGATTAATGAATGTGTAGATGCAAGACAAGAAAAGAAAGAAAAGAAAAAAAAAAGTGCATTGTTTTCGTGGCCAAATGATCCAGAGAGGCAGAGAGTATTTTTTAATTTTTTATAACATGTCACACCTTGTTATTGGAGCGGGATGTCTCCATAGATCAGAAGATCTTCAGACTGCCCTTTCTTATTTAAAGTAATCTTAATAAGCGCTTCTGTGGCGACTTCCACTTAAACGCTTTTCACACCAAAATCCAAGCTTGGACATCAGGATTTAGCCAGAAAGTACCTTGAAGCTGTCTCATTTACCTTCGTCATCTGAGGAGACAAAGTTTTTATTAGTCGTATTTTGTCTCCTAACCTGTCCTCAATGCTACTTAGTGTGAATCGGATGAAATGTGAGACCTACAACACATAAATGACAGCCGATGTCATCTCAAGAAGAAAACTGATCATGATTCATCTGCCAAAGTCAAAATTTACAGGTATTTGGTGGTTGTTAATTTCAGACCCTGCACATACATATTTTAATACCATAAGAAAGCATTGCGCTACAGACAAGATCCCCTCAGTGAGGTCTCTAGTAGATGTTGTTGGCAGTCAGTACAGACAGACAGGAAAACAAAGAGACGAACATGGCCTGTGTAAACTCGTGGGCTCGTCCAGCAGGAAGCTCTGTTCTGTTCATTGGTCCGTCCTCTTAGTGTGCTCTTCTTCCACTTTGGCCACTGCTTCGTTTTAGTCCCATCCAGAAACAAATTTCCATAGTCCTTCCTGCTTCCCCTTAATCTCCAACACATACACACACTGACACACCCCCGACCCCCGAGTCTGCACCCCGAGTCCGAGGTCCTCAGTACATTTTCTGTCGGCTGGGCAGCACTGCCTCCTTGAGGAAAGAGAACACAAGGAGGATCCCAGACCTCTTCCCCCTTTTGCCCTTGGTGAAGTAATTAGACACCACATCATCTAAAAAAAGACAAAAAAAGAAAAGGGTGACCGTTAATGATACCATCCATCCATTATCCATACCCACTGATCCTGTGCTTACTTACTATCCAGTGGATTACACAGGTCCCACACAGGGACAATGAAGGAGAACGAGGAGAACGTCCAACGTGGGGCTCGAACCCACGACCCTGAGATTAAGAGTCTCATGCTCTACCGACTGAGCTAGCTGGGCTTACTTTAATCACTTGGGTAAAATTTGAAATCTTCCTTTAATAGACATAGACATGGTTACAACTTCTCACATTATAAAATAGGTTGTAAACATGGGTTTTTTATAACCTTAAGGGATCTAAGAATTTCCTAAATTCCTTACAGCGCTTGCTGAGATCGAGAGAATCCAATAAAACATAAAGAGACACAGTTGTCTTGATTTTGTCTGAAGGGGGGACCCCCCTGTGTCAGACTTTGGAAATCCCTGGTTTTAACTGCTACCAATGCGGCAATCAAAAACAACATACAGCTGAGGAGAAGAAGAAGCTCACCTCCTTGTTGCATGGTGGACGGAAGCACATTTTCCCCCGCTGACAGTGACACAAAGAAGGCGAAGGGGATCACCCACAGACAGATGGTGAAGTATGCCAGCACCTGGATGCCAGTCAGGAACAAATGAAGGATTATAAGACAAGTATAGGAGAAACTGTAATGGCAGAAAGTTTTTCCCCAATTCATAAAAAAACACTATATCAAAGTGTGGAAAATGCTGCATGGTATCATAAACCTGAGATGAAATTACCTCTGAGAATGGATAATACTCTTGTGCAAAGTACTGGAAGGCCATATAATGGTTCACCACCACCAACACTGGAGAGTGAAGAAAAAGGAGAAGAAATGTTGGAAAAGATATTCATATACATGTCATTGACAGATAATGTGCATTGACTCAACTTAATAATTCCACACAAGATTATTTTGCTTACTGAACGAAGGGAATCTGTCTTTTTAATTCTTGTTTGAAGTTTTTAAAAAATTTTTAGGGGGTGCTGATACCAGTTGCTCTGTTTAAAGAAATAAACAGGCGAAAAGAGTCCAAAGCCAGCGACTTGTCATACTTACCACAGGAGAGGATGAAGTTTGGGGAGCTCAGCAGTATGTAGGGGAAAGTCTGCAGGAGGCCGAAGTACACCAGGTTGGTGAAGAGGCCGAGTCCCACCATCAACACTGGGAAGCCTTCAAAAACATAGAGACCTACCAGCACACCTGTCGAGAACTGGACACAAGTTTGATACAGGCGTTGTTAACGACATATTTTACTGCAGTATTAAAAACAAGTGCATGAGGAAAATCACATCACTCTATATCCACTTACTCACCATTATCATGTACTTTATTATTCGACTGGTGGCTACTGTGTATTCTTCTATTAGTTCTGCCAAGTAGTACAGGCCAGCAGCTGGGTGAAGACAAAGATAAGGCGATAAGCAAGCGAACCGGAAGAACAACAAAAACAAGAGAGCCAGAATTCTTTGTCATCTGGGCTGGAAATCAACACAAATGACAGGTTAAAACTATTTCAATTTTGTTTTACAGACACTGGCACATTTACATTAACTTAATTTGCTGGAAATCAACTAATATTTAGGAAATGTAATTTGTTAATGTCAGTAGTGTAGTAGGGACATTTCATAATACGCTGGACATTGTTTCTTGTGGATGAAACAGTTCTGTTTATTGCCAGGATAGAGCGATCAACACTGCAGTCAACAGCAGGGCTTGGTATTGTTAGAAACTTTTAAAAACTAGTTACAATACCTGAGTTTTGGTACCACTACCAAAATGAAACTTAAAGAAAATTATCTTTTAATACCTTACTTTGAAGAATATTAACGTGCTTTTCTTGTTGGTACTCAAAAGTTCTTAAATGTCAAATAACTGACTGAAGAAAAGCAGTAAATAATAATACAGTAAGAGTATGAATCTGACCAGACATTCAAGAGAAACTTTCAGTACTCGACAGTTTTCTGTTCATGGTGCTGAAGACAAATTTCAGTCAGGACCCAAAAGGTATTGAGATTCAATACCTTGGTCTAGTAAACAGCCAAGGCAAGGCAAGAAAAACAGGCCCAGTAATATCAGTTCAGTCGAGTAAGTTAATAAAAACACTCCAGCAACACAGACATGACCCACAATCACTGAGCCCACGTGGAATGAAGGCCAAACACAACCAAAAGGCAATTGATCAAACTAGTCAAAACATATATGCCGGTGGCTGAGAAGGTGACCAACTGACAGAGTCAAAAGAAAAAGAGAGAGAAGAATAGCGACGACAAACTGCCTTCCTCTTTTGAACTCCATATTTGACTGCTAGCAGACAGACATTCGCCCTAATCTATAAAAAATATAAACAATAAATAAGATATGAACAAGAAATTGGGACATTTTTTGAAATCATTGCCGCTTGCTGGATTTACCAGAGAAACCTAATGATAAGAAGAACACTGCCTGAACGAAATGTGGTATAAAATAAACAAAATTATGATTAAAATTAGGCAATATTTAATAATAAAAAAAATGAACAAACTAAGAATCTGACGAAGCATGTGATGCCAACCTTTAGTGTTTCACAGGTTTAGATGCTCTGACACAGTTTAGTGATCCTCAAGAGTATGAGTTTCAATTCCTATCCTTAATTGTATCAGTTGATAAGAGGTGGGAAGACATTGCATATTGATTTTGACTTCAGAAAGTAGCGGTGAAGGCACTGACTCACGGGTTACACATGCTCTTTCACCCAATTTTGATTAGTGTCACACTGTTGCAGTGTTACAAAGCAGCTTATAAGTGGCAACAAACAGCAGGAAGAAAAGCTACTAAGTGAGGCAGTCATTCATAATAAATCATGCCAGTACCACTTTCTAATAAAAAAGATTTATTAATGTATCAAATGTCTTTATTAATGGTTCATAAATAATTTCCTAATGTTTTACACATCAGTTATAAGCCATTAAAAAGAGTTGCCAGGTTGTAAAAAATCTTTTTAGCTTTTGTTGACGCTTTCTATTCGGTAGTAATGCAGCAATAAATATCGGTAATCTATTGATACATGCTCAAGAGTTTCTCACTTTCTGAGAAGCCAAGTGTGCATTAATAAATGTTAATAAGTTGGCAATAAAAAGATGCCCTTTTCCAGGCAGTAATGTGATTGAATAGTCCATTGGAGAGGTCTTTGCAATTAACTTTTGAGATACTTTAGCTAAAAAGACGAAGCAAATGTCATGCTGGAGCAGAGAAGACACCAGCCAAAGTCATTTTCACAACCTGGCAAACCAAAAGTTGTTCTTATTAATGGACTATAACTGACCTATATAGCATTCGTGTATGTTTTATTAAACACAGATAGAGCCATACACCACAACTTATCAACCCATAATGGAGGCCTCCTCATCAGAAAGTGGTGCCATCATTTGATCTAAAGCGGTTTGTATTTTCAGCTGAAATCCTTGTCTCTTGTCTCGTTTCTGCCGCATGCAGAGAGTAACCAGCTAAAGAAAAGACGCGACGACGTTTGTTTGACAGTCTGCAGCCACACCTGACGCCTGACAGCTGACAGCAGGTGTTACGTGGCCAGGTAACTCAACGGGCTTGCGTGGACAGGTTTCCCATAAAAGTTTGGCAGGTGGACCAGCTCGTCAAGTACCTGTACCGTCAAATGTTGCCCCCAGGCCACAATTATTAAGATATGAATCAATATTAAAGACAGCTGCTGGATGTTACTTGAGCTAGTCTTTACTGCACACTGACGTAATTTGCTGATTTGATCGACTTATTGATTAGTTTGTACCGATAAACCCTATTAGCAAACATCAACGTTACATCCAGCAGAAGCGTTTCCCTAAACTTTTTTTTTTTTTTTTTAAATAAAGGGGTGCAAAAATTACTGTACTTTTACTACATGTTATACAGTCTTGAAATGTGTAACGTTGTAGTGCTCGTCTTCGTGTGCTAGCGAGCTGGCTGGACAGGCAGGTAGCTCTCAGCGCGTCGGCGAACTAACACACGGGATTAGTGTGTGTGTGTGTGTGTGTTTCGGTGTGTGTTTCGGTGTTTGTCGGTGCTAATAAGGCCGCCGCTTTGTCGTTAAACGGTGCGGCTTCGCCCGCTGAGGTGGTCCGCTGGCGTGTTCGCACCTGCGGGGAGCCCCTCTGCGCGCACTTACCTATCGCCAGAGTGACGAAGGATACCTGGACCACCAACGACAGCCAGCTGAGTAAATAAATAAACCACATCTCGCTGCATATGAAAGAACACGCATAAATATGAAAATAAAACAGAAATAAGCTAGCTGGCTGCTAACTAGCGCTGGGACACCGGTGGAAGTTCCTCCCCCCCCCCCTTGTGTCTTCAGTGCAGGCTGAGGAGAGCAGAGAAGAAGGGTTTGCTTTTGGTTGTAGCGCCGCCTGTGGCTGGAGGGGAAGTGCAGTAGTTTGACAGCAAGGTCCTGGTCTGACCGTCGGGAGCGATTTTAGGTTTGTGTTGGCAGCGACCACAATTTGGGGTTCGGTGTCTTGCCCAAGGACACTTCAACATGTGGACAGACAACCCTCTGAGTAGTGGACGAGCAGTGAGAAACAAGACAGCTAGGTCTGCTCGATTTATAAAATGTGCTGTTTGAGTGTTTGAGTGTGGGAGCCCAGGAAAAGAAAATACTCACAAAGTCAAAACTTGACAAAGGTTTGGCCTTCTAAGTCAAAATGTGCTATACTAAGTCAAACTTATGCGTTATTAATTCATCAGTGACCAAATGTCTCATGTCGATATTGTAGCCAAAGTTCACTCAGACCATAGTTGTCTTTCATACACCTCTGTTGAATTCACTCAAATGTGCACGGCTCATGTGACTTTACTTTATCGTCTCTCGTTAACACGCCCTTTCTGTTTGTATCAGTAACCACGAATACAGAATATCAGTTTCAGAACCTCCTGTCTCTCTTTCATTATCTGTATGTCTCTCTCTCTCACACACACACACACACACACACACACACACACACACACACACACACACTGGCTTTCATGTGCATTGATTCAATAACACGCAGGCTGCAGAATACATTACTGCATCCCAAAAGCTAACACCTTTGAGATTGAGGAGGAAAACAATAAAAAATGTATGCAGGAGAGTGAAAAGGGCCTAGACCTTCTAGTAAAAAGAGCTAAATAAAGTAAATATATAATGTGAAACAGTGTGAAGACACTAAAATGGTGTCAGAGTCAAAGGTGAGAGTAATTTCATCCCCTTTTCAAATGCTTTTAACAAAGGCAGATAGGCATATAGATAGATAGCGTGGTGTGAGGGAGTGTGTGTTCATTTATGCATGCATGTGCACATATATACAGTATCTGTGTGGAGGTGAGAAAACAAAAGGCGACCTGCCGCATTTAAAGGTACTTTCAGGAGAAAGCGCACAGATCACCTGAGGCTGTTATCTCAGCAACACCTCTGGGCTCTGGGTGAGGGAGCTTTAATGTGCCTAAATAAGTGGCATCCTCCATCCTTCTGCTGGATCGAGCTTTAAGAGACAGACACCTCGGGAGAGAGGTGGGCAAGGGTGTTCATATAACCTAAGTGTTTTTTATGGCTCGGGCTACTTTTCATCTATATTCTGTAGCATAAAAAATCCTGTAACTTGCACTTAGATCAGCTAAAACCCAGGCAGCCAAAAGGAATGAGAATGGACATTAAACACGGGTGAATGAGTTTCATTTCCTTTGACACGCAACAAGTACTGGCTATTTGAAGCAGACCTGGGTTAAATGGCATTTGAAAAATAAAATGCTTTTCTTTGTTTTTCTTTAGCCCTGAATGTAGGATCTGATGTTTGTTTGCAATGCTCCCCTCCCGTCTGATAAAACAGACATTAATTAACTGTTTTCTGACATTATTTCATCTTTATTTTAACTTTTCAGCAGAGACCAAGATCAACTGACATTTTATTGTAAGGGATCACAAAAGCAATGCATTAATGTATTAATTCAACACATATGCAAATATATAATAAGTTCCTTTGAAGTTGAAACAAAAGTGATATTCAGGAAATCACTGACAAAAAAAAATGTATTGCAGGTGCAGTTTACTCAACAAACTCATCTTTAGTATATCATCGTATAAAACAGCAATGACAATTAGACTACAGTGACGTGTTTCTTCCTGGAACCGCTCTCAGTTTTCTTGGCTGATGATCAGTGCTGATGCTCTGATGCGAGAGTCTCTCTTCTCTCTGTTCTGTTTCAGCCTCCGGAGCACAGGGGCGCTGCCGCTCTCGCCTGCCCAGGGAACGTCTCCTGGCTGGGGGTCTGACCAAGACATTACCACATCCTCAGGTTAGGCACAAATCCAAAAAATGAGAAATAAAGTATGGACTATAACAACTGGCCACAGTGATATGATAAAGAACTTTGTTCTGATTATAAATATTGCAGAAGCAAAACTACTCCTTGTGTGCAGATCAGAGGTTGAGCAAGGAAGTGATCCGATGGTTACTTTTCACTCATGTATCTTTATCTTTCCCTTTTAATACATTAAAGTGTATTTGCACAACTCTCTTTGAAAGTCCCAGTGCATCACTATAGGAAAATACTATATATAGATAGCATTAGTAAATATTAATGCAAACAAGCATGAAGTCAAAAAATGATAAAACAATAAAAACAAAAGACAGGGATGGCAGCATGTTAGGACCTGGTAGGCCTTTCACATCACTTTCTTTCCCTATTAGTGGCCTCATAATATTAAAGGATCATTTTGGAGCAACCACTTGCTTGCTGTCAAACTGTCTGTTTCGGAGAATCACTGTCAAAGTGACAAAATATGCTGTCGAAAGACCACAAAACTGTCTAATGCAAATTACATTTTCTGCATTTTTCAACCCAGACTTTATCAAAATGTCTTCCATAATTTCTGATCATGCAATGCACAACCTCACTAATCGCTTCAGTATTGAGAAACTACCTGATGTTGTGTTCTGCACAATCATAAATGACCACCATTTTCTTAATTTGGGTTTAAAATACTATGAAACCATCCCTTAACACACATGATTTACTAATTGAGCTACAGCATACCTCAGACCACTAATATGGACACACAAGAGACTAGACAATACATAAACAACAACGGCAATATTAACCAAAACCCATTTAACGAAAGACAAAAATAAAGGACAAAGAGCCAGCACACACTGTAGCATCATTATGAACACAGAGGAGTGACAGGACAGTGTACCCTGTGTTTGTGTTGAGGAGGGCGGGTCCTGGATGTCTCCCATCACTCTCCTCCTCCTCTGGAGAACCTGCAGGAGCTCTGCCTCTCCAACATTTCGGCCCATTCCCCTTCTGGACGGCACTCTGCGGTGGGGCTGACGTTTTATGCTGTCCTGGAGTGTAGAATAGTTAAAGATGCTTCACAACAAGTTGCCATTTATCACTCAGGGTTTTGACTTTTGCGACACCAGTGTGAGTTTAAGTACATTACCAGCATTCCTTTCAACTCCACGATAGCCGATTTTCTGTTTTCACTCCTCTGGTCCTGTAAGAAGATTCAGGATTTTAAGACACAGAGTATTTTAAAACTGTGTCACAGCTGCTTTATAATAAAAACATAACAAACAGGTATGGGGATAACTGACCTTCCACGAGCTGTCATCCTCCTGTGAAGTCAGGGAAGTCACATGTTAGTTATCAGAGTTTATTATTATTTTATTTATTCACTTTGGTTTTTGTCTTTATATAAGTTCCTCTGGACAAGATCATCATATAAATGCCTAAAATGCAAATACATATTGCATTTAATGGGGAATATAAACAAACAAACATGTAAAAAGCCTTTGTGAATATAATTTGTTCACCTGTATTCTCTTGACGGGCCTCAGGACGATGCCTTTCTTTATCCTCTCCATCATTTCATCCACCGCTTTCGCCTTCATGCCCAACAAGGGTGCTGGTTCTTAAAGATTAGAAATGGATCAAATATTTCAAACTGCTTTAAACCATTGGGGCTGAGAGATTATTGTTGTGGTGTTTCTGCTCTGAACTTTCTGAAGACCAACTCTACGTCAAACGGCCAGTTCTGCAGAGTCACAGTAATATATTTTACTACATCTAATTTATATGTAAATTAAGTCAAAGATGAAGCATTGTGTTTTGAGAAGCCAGAAAGAAAATGCCATAAAAATCCACAAACAATCTCTTGTTTTAACCTCCAGGATAAACCTCTGCTTCAGTATGTTTTATCTAAAGTAAATGAAGTGTGAGACTCACCATTTTGATCAGCTTTATTGGCTCTATCTTTTCTCCTGCTTCTCAGGAAATCAAGTGAACTTGGCATACACACACACACACACAGAGAGAGAGAGAGAGAGAGAGAGAGAGAGAGGGAGGTCACAAGGGTCGAACTGTAAAAAGCCTCTGAAACAGTATTTAAACAATCATGTGAAACTAAGACTGTCCACTGAGACTCCCCATTGTTTTTAATGGTGGAGGAAACTCTGTCTTTAGTTAAACATACTTGGTGACAGCAGTGAGAGGTGGAGGAGGGGGAGGAGGTGGTGGAGGTGGAGGTAGAAGTGGAGGTGGAGCAGGAGTGGATTTCTCCTCCGGTTCGTCAGTTTTATCCTCGCTGTTCAGTGTCTCTTGTAACTGTTTCACTACAAGGGAAGATGATAAAACATTTTTCCTTTGATCATCAGTCGCCTAAACTAAAAGAAAATTCGCCCAGGAAATGCTAAATTATATTAGCCCATATGAAATTCAGAGAGGAAGACACAAGAGGAGGACAGCTTGTAGAAACTAGTGCCTGTGTCGACATCCGTAGGTTTCAATAAGGACGTTTTGAAGCATAGGTATGCTCGAGAGGTGCTCGAGGGGGTAGGCAAGTGGCACCCACCACTTCTCAATCAAGTAAAACATGCTCTTATTAAGCTTTTTAATTGAACAATATTTTTCAAATTCACTGCCAACACACATTAGAAGAAGTGACATTAGCTACTGAAACCCTACAGCACTTTACTTCAATATTCAGCCATTGACTTTGACCCTTTTCTGCAGTAACCATTAGGCATGTTTGCTAAGAGTGTGTTTTCTTTCTCCACTCGCAGCTACCTTCCTCCTGGAGCTGTGTGACGGTGCCGTTGGCCTCTGACAGCTGAGTTTCTAAGGCCTTCCTCTCCTCCTCACTCTTCTCCAGCTGTTCTCTCAGGTTCTGCAGCTCAGAGAGGACGCTGTTCTCTTCCACAGCGCTCTGACTCTGTTTTACCTGAACACAGGGATGAAACGCATGATGAACAACATAAATAGTAGCGTCTAGTATAATAACGCCCTCTTTCATCACATCTGCACACACCTGGTCCCGGTAATAGCGTTGTATATCACACAGGGCTGTGCTGATGGTGGAGATCTGTTCCAGCGCCTGCTGCAGCTGCAGGCCGGTCTCCGCGCTCTGCACCTCCATCATGCTCTGCCTGTGGGCTGCCTTCTGCTGCACCATTATCTGACAAGACAAACCAAATCTAGCTTCACCTCTTAACATCTTGAATGCATCTTTATGATTATCTGCCTCTACGTAAATGGAAAAAAGAAATCCAAAAAGAAATTGTCAGTGACAATGAACTGCAATTAGAGTTAAAATAAAGTGAGAACTGAATGGCTGGTTGTTCATTTTGTCCCCCAGGAGGTTGTCACAATGCAGAGAAAATGTTTTCAAACCCGTGTCTGACTGAACAATGACTTGGAAGCCTTGTTAGAATTACTCATCAGCTTCATTGAAGAATAGTAACAATGCAAACAGGACGATTTAGCTGTGAAACAAAGCGTCATTTTTCCAACATTATGATAAGTGGCTTGTAAGGGGAAAAATGAAAAATGTCAAGTTTTGCCTCGATTCACTGGGAAAATAGAGATTCTTTCTTCTGTGGTGTAACAAATAAATACCCCAGCTAAAGTTAATAATTGTGTTGAGCATTATAAACAAACCTTTTGTTCTTTTGCATGAGCTGGTGTGATGTTTAATATTGTATATGCAGGTAAAATGTGGCTATTGATCTGTTAGATTAGATTAGATAACTTTATTAATCCACAAAGGGAAACTAGTTTGGTTTCCTACGCACATCAAGTCACAGCAGACAACATATGAAAGACAGACTGCCAACACACAAACTAACACATTTTCAAAGAGGACAGAGATGTAGCTCAAGGTAATAAATAATAAAAAACAAGATATTCAATACAGTCAATCATGTAATAAATTAAAAGCCAATAAAATAGGCAATATATTTTTAATTAGATTTTTTATCTCATTCTATTGCCAGAAACAGACAAATTTTGAATATATTGACTCCCAAAAAATATCACTCACTCTTGAAAACCTTACGAGTGTAATTTGTGTATATTTGTAGCCCTTTCGTTCACAGAAACAAGTCAAGGGACATGATCTCAGTGTATTCTGGTCATATTGGATTCTCTGACAGATTGTATGAGAACAGGTCCGTTATCAGAGAACAGGAAGTGTGAGAAAAAAAATGTTTTTCATTTCTGTGTTTTTACTGTACAGACAAACCTGAAGCAGCAGGTTTGGTGCATCAGGTTTCTGTATCAGCGCATGCAGCACGAGGCTCCACGCTGCAAATTACACCGCTCTAATCTCTGGTCTCCTTTAAGCAGAGAGCAATTTTCACACAGCAATTAGCACAATTATTTCATACATACAAACACACGGGCCCAACCACACACAGCTACACAAAGAGACAAAGACACACACACACACACACACACACACACACACAAAAACCGTCCAAATTGTTTCCTGTTTGAGGCCCTGTACCATTATACCACCATGCATCACAGAGGAGAGGTGTGAATGGTTGGTGTTTTCAAAACACATGAAAACAGACAAATAGTAGTGCATACAAGAGGCATTCAGCACAGGGGGGTCTTTTACCATGAATTGAGAGTAAAGGGGCTGAAATGTGTGAACAGTTGGGGGTCCTTTTCACAGGTAAGGACCCCTGCGAGGCGGCCTATTGTGCGCCTGTCTGGTAAATGGAGGACACTGTGCACAAAGGCAACAATTGCTATATGCTCGGCAAAACATAAAGGTGTCAGGCAAAGACAGGTTGTGTTTAAAGACCACTATTCTCCTTCAGCAGCAGTGATGACCACTAATTATGGGGAAGGGAGGGGCTAAATGGGAAGGGAAGGGAACAGAGAGATGTTTTTTGAAAGAAAAGGCCTTCATTATAGGAGCAGCTGGGTCAGCAAAACTGTGCTGTGTGTGTGTGTGTGTGTGTGTGTGTTTGGGTATGTGGATTTTAAGTGAATTGGGTTTTTTTCCAGCATGTGTACGAGTGTGTGTCTGCTTTTGTCTTGTGTGTGTGAACGCCTCGCCTCACACAGAGAGCCCAGATTTGACCAAAGTGTCATCGGTGTGAAAATAGAGAATGGAGACCCCTTCTCCTGTCCCGCCACATCAGCTGCACTCTGACAGTGAAAGTGTGTGTGTGTGTGTGTGTGTGTGTGTGTGTGTGTGTGTGTGTGTGTGTGTGTGTGTGTGTGTGTCCTTCCTCCCCCCACTCCTGTCCGAGTGTTCACCGTAGCCGCCCGAAGGTCAGCGCCAACACTCCTGCTATCTTCCCGTGGCACGACCTGTCACCCTCAGTATCTATAGGTGTGAATGTATGACAAAATGTTTTGTGCCGTGAAAGAAAAACACACATGTACACACACACACACACACACACACACACACACATACGCATGCCACGCGCTCACACCTGGTGGGCGAAGACTTCAGCGTGCTGCCGGAGGCCCTGCTCCAGCTCCAGCTTCTGAGACATTTCTGTGAACTCCTCTGTGACAAGCTGGGAGACTGTGCATGTACACACACACAGAAAACACACACACACATACAGAAAACACACAAAATTAAGGGGCATTTACGATGGCATTCATAATGTTTTTGACTGAGAAACTGAAAATGAAATGTACTGAAATTACTCATTGCTTAATAAATTAGTCAATCTGCAGAACATTAATCAAATTTGATATTTGATTAATCGGGTTAAGTCACTTATGCAGCAATAATGCAATATATTCACTCATTCAAGTCTCTCAAATATGAGGATTTGCTGCTTTTCTCTGTTTTATATTAAACTCTATATTACAATAACAATGCACACATCAAGTCATGTCAGTTTTATTTATGTAGCCCAATATCCCAAACCACTATTTGCCTCACGGGGCTTTCACACATCTATTGTATTGGAGCGGCAGCAGAAATCTCAGCTTTCTCAAAATATCAGCAGATCAAACCAAAAATATTTGTGAGGCTGGATATCACTACAAGTTAAACAAAATGTGGTGTCTTTTGTAATTTGGGTGAAATGATCCTTTAAGTACCTTTTAGGCTTTGGACTGTTGGTTGAACGAAACAGGAAATGGAAACTATGAAAGACTTTGATGCTGGGAACTTGTTAAGCCTATTTTTCACTTTTTTTTCTTCTTTTTTTTTTTTACATTTTCTGGATTAAATAATGAATCAATTATTTGTGAAAAAAAAAATTGATAGATTCATCAATAATGAAATTGATTATTAATTAAAGTCCAAAATGTAATGAGCACTCACCTCGTTTGATCTTATTCATGGTCTTGCTCTGTTTGCTAATTTTCCTCAGTATGGCCTCTTTCTCCTCAACCTCCAGAGCGAGCTGAGAGAAAAAGTCTGTGATGAGGCTTCCGGTATACACACACACACACACACACACACACACACAGTGATGTACCTGCTCTCTGAGTTGGAGCTGCTCTTTGGTCAGATCCTCCACTTGTTGCTCCAGCTGCAGCTTCTCAGCCAGCAGACCGTCCACTGATGCCTGCAGCTCTGACACACACACAGAAAGAGGTTTATGATGAGTTATAGACTTATAATATCATAAATAAATAAATATCCATTTCCCAAATCCAAGCCTGTGATGATGATCTGATTCTGCATGATTCTGGAGCACCTCATTACGGAGGAAAAACATTCTTAAGCTACTATAATATGTGACCTCAACACTCCGCACGTTACTCCATGACTTGGTCACATAGTGTTAGGGTAAAAATTATTATTATATTATAAGTTATTTTTGTACCTGTTGTTTCTTCAGATGCATTTTTGTGATCACACAGATATCAGTCGTCCCCAGAAAGATAAAATGTTTTAAAGATACCCCAACTGGATAAATAATGTTTAAATTAAAAAATGTTCCCCTTTAAGGTTTGCATGCGGTCAAATCCCTAAGTAAAGGAGGCCACAGATAGCGCTAGGAGTAACACCAAAGTTTGATAATAAATATATTAATTACCTGCAATTAATTAAAAATTCTTCAACTAACTGGCTGAACTGGAAAATGATTATTTTGGGGCATCATGGTACAACAGAAGCTAAAGTACCTCTAGTATTTGAGGTTATTAGTGCTTCATATATATATATATATATATATATATATATATATATATATATATACCTCTAAGTGTTATTGGTGTTTTTTGACAATTTATGTACCAGACAGACAAGAAAAACTTATCCCAGTTAGACTTTTAATTTTGAATCATGTGAATTCACATCAAACCTGCGATCTTGGTTTGACTCTCCAGCAGCAACGACTCCTCACTGCTGTCCTCACCCAGATCAACCACATCACAGCTAAACGTGGGGTCAGTCTCTGGGTCAAAGGTCACGGCAGCCAAGTCTTCAGGCAGCTCGGGGATGAGTGGCATGAGCATCTGGCTCGTCCTCTTCAGGACTTTGTTCTCTTTGGTCACCTAGGCAACAGAGGAGACGACGGTGAGTCTGGAGGTCGCATGTTTGTTTTATTCTGGTCTATTAGTATGAAAATGACAAGCAACGGTAAGGTGAGGTGTACAGTACGTGAAGCCGCTTCTTACATCAGTCTGTGTCGGGAGAGGAAAGGAAATTAAATGACAGGAAAGGACATAGGAAAGTAAACTACGTAAAGAAAGGATTATAGCAAAGAAAAGGAAAGGAAACTAAAGGAATGAAAAGGAAATGAAAGGAAAGGTCATGGGGAAAAGGGCCAGGAAAGGACATATATACAGTATAAGGAAAGGAAAGGAAACAACAAGAAAGAAAAGGAGAGTGAAGTGAAGGAAATTACAGAATGGGAAAGGAAAGGATATAGGAAAGGAAATGACAGGAAAGGAAAGGAAAGGAAAGGAAAGGAAAGGAGCAACACTACAGTGGTAAAAAGACATACTTTGACAGCCAGCGCCTCAGCACTCTCCCTGCAGGAGCGCTCAATCTGGAACTGGATCTCCAGTACATTTATCTCTTTCAAGAGCTGATTGGAGACTGAAAATGAAAGGAGGAGAGATGTTAGTCATCTCATGGTCATCTCGTGAAAATATAAAAGAGGAGAGGAGAGATTAGAATTAAATTGCACAGAATCAACCTGAAACTTAAACAACTTAAACAACTACATTTGTTTCATTCTTCCTTCCTTCCTTATTTTTCTCCATGCACTGGAGGCTTTATATTGCCTCTAGATGTGAATTTGAGTTTAAATGTTTTTCTGCCCTGTGATGCATGCTGGGATAGTCTTACCCCCCTTATGGTCCTGAAAGGGGACTAGCAGGTAAAGAAAAGGAATAAATGATTCTCACCCTCCTCCAGTTCAGCCAGCATCTGATTGGCTTCATCCCTCTGCATTTCCAGGATCTCACACTAACAATCAAATGTCAACAAGCAAAAAAACACAAGAGACAAAGAAGAAAGAGATCAATCACGTAACTACAAATTGATGTATTTGATTTTATTCACATTTTATTCTATTATCAGACAGTTGAGGCACCAAAATTGCATTCGTCCTTGTTAATTGTTTGTTTTTAAACCTCCAAGATTTTTCAACCAAAGCCTGCACTATATGGCGCTTTTTTTTACCATCACATGGGAAAAATCGTTTGACTTTGGGCAAGCTAACAGTACATCTGCTTGAGCAAGATATTCAGTGTTTCCTCCCATCATGATTATCTCTAATGCACATTAGAAAGTGGCTTTAATTAACCAGTAATTTACTGCCTGTCACTAACAGTGATACCTGAATGTCTCCCTCATCTTCGGAAGATAAACCACTCTCTCCGTCAGAGTCTGCGGGGAAAAGAAAATCATTTTATCTTCACACAACAGACGGACTGTCAAATGGGCCGTGGAAACAGAAAACAGAACATGCTCAGCTGGGAGGTGAGATAATCAAAGATCCTCACATCCTGTCAACGTTACTGCAAGAGGAACATCACGGGGCCGCGTGAGAGAAATACAGGAAGTGAAATCACAGAAGGATCCTACAAATATACGTCTCACTTTCTGTAGCCTCTGACTCACCGCAGTTTCCTGCTAATACTTAACTTTGTCCACCAAACTGAGAGCTTTCACTTCTTAAAGCAATTATTCCACATTTTGAGAAATACTTTAATTTGCTTTCTTGCTGAGAGTTCGATGAGAACATTGATAGTCAAGAAAAAGTCCAGCACACAACCCCCTATAAAACCAGTGTGTTTTTACACTTCTGTTTTGTACAGATTTAACAAATAAGCTATAACGTGTTTATTAGTGAGCTTTAGAGGTGCTGGCTAACTGTTTCCCACTGTTTCCAGTCTTTGTGCTAAGCTAAGCTAACCGGCAGATGGCTGTAACTTCATATTTACCGGGCAGATAAAAAAGGGGTATTAATCTTCTCATCTAACTATTACCAACAAAATGAATTCCCCAAAATGTCAAACTATTGCTTTAAGTATGGAGCCAGAGCCAGGAGACGTTTAACTTAGCTTAGCATTAAGACTGGAAACAGCTAGCCCGGCTCTGTCCGGAGGTAACAAAATACACCGACCAGCAAAGAAAGCTCACTAATTAACATGTTATATCTGGTTTGTTTAACCTGTCCAAAGTGTAAAAAACTGTTTTTCTGTGTGGTTATGTGTGGCACTATTTCTTGGAAGTCACTACGCCCACCCAGCCTTTATGCTAGGCTAAGCTAACCGGCTTCATGTTTAACAGACAGACGTCTTCTCACCTAACTCTGGTCAGGAAAGTTAATTAGCATATTCTACCAAAATGGTGAACTGTTCCTTTAACTGTAATGAAGCACTGATGGATTCTAGCTAACATTTAATTCAAGCATTCTTTTTGGATTTCATAAAGCAATTTAAATGTCACCAGTCAAAGAGTGTGTTGAAATAATCAAATGAAGATGGCTGAAAGAACATCCATCATTTGAAAAACTATGAAACTACACAAAATGGAAGTATTTTAGGGTAATCTTGAAGTTTTTTTCACACAGAGAATCAAGACATTTTGAGTTAAAAACAAATTTCTTACTCCACAAGTCCACAAAACATAACGTGACTTATTTAGATACTGAGAAATCTTATCGAAACTGCAAAAGTCATCATGTGACTAAAATAAGTACCTCAACACCAGTTTATATCCACAGTATCAAGTCTTACCTGCTGCTGCACTGTCCTCAGCTTGTACCCACATCCTGCCGTCTGCACAGTTTTCAAGTTTTTAGCTCCTCGGTAAACTAAATTAAGCTGCACATTCCAGCACAAACAAAACCCTGCTTTCTGTCTGAGCAGCAGTCGGCGTATTTTGAAGGAAGCAAGTGGGAATTTCTGCTGAAACCCTCCCCCACGGCCACGATTTCAAAAAGAGGAACTTTTTCCTTACACCGGCCAAAACACCATCTTAATCATGACTTGTCTTATGTGGATTTATAGCCTAACAAGAGGGTTTTTATGCATTTTTGAATACTAAAAATATGTATTGTATATTGATAATGTATGTTGAATTTTGCTTTTGATGTCACAAGTAAGTTAGAGGACGAGGTGTTTGAACTTTTGCCCCCTTTTCATACAGTGAAAAGAGGAAAAATGTAGCTTCGGTCCACGCATGTGCTCTCTACGGGACGACACTGTCGCTCTACTGCAAGATCAACGTCACTCAAGCAGCCGGAGCAAAGGCAAAGCTGCTTATTTTCCTCTATTAAGATCTGTGCTCAGAGTTCATGACCTCTGAAACATCAGACCTGCCATGGGAACCACATTCTCGGGGATAATTCAGGAGATGACGAAGATGAGTGGTAGTGATGATGCTGATGACACACATTCCTCCACTATGAATAATGTAAAAACTTCAAATTTCTCATCCCTCTCTACTGTTTTATTCATTCACCTGTCTTCCAGGAGTTGATTTCTTGGAGTACATTGAGAATTTGGTCAGGGTTAAGTACTACTTGCATTTTAAGTCTTAGCGGTTGATTTAGCTGGATCGGTGCTCCAGATGGGTGGGGTTTGGTCCGTGAGGGCAAACAGGAGGTCAGATGTAGAACAGTATCCTAAAGGATAAGGCTTGTCTTATTCTATATTTCTATTACTGTCAGCAAATCCCATGAAAAGGGCTTTCTGACTTTGATGTCTGTGGCACTCACTCCCAAGCTCATTGGTTCCTACTGAAGACGCTGATCTTTAAAAACAGCTCACATATATAATTTCATTTTTAAAAGAGGCTCGGTAATTTCCTAAAACAGCTGGGCACTGTGCTTTTTATCCAACGTAACTTAAACAGGAGGAAATAGTGCATTTGTTGGGGACTATTTTCAGCTGCGGATTAATACACATTTAGCGATCTAGTAAGCATTTACAGCAGCAGAACGGTATATATGGGATTGACTCAAAATAAAATGTTGTGTCAATTACGTTGTGGTAGCAGATGTACTCCCTGGCTGGATTATGTTCACAGATGTTTTCTGAGTGAATGAAGCGCTACCTTCATCTATCACACAGAAGTCGTCGGGAGGTAATCTGGCAGGCTGAGTTTGCATCCAGACTCCCGTATGTGGTTAGGTTTAGGTAACACAAGCACTTTGTTCAAGGTTAGAGAAAGATCAGTTTCGGTTAAAGGTTATCTAATAAGTCATTTTTTTGTGCACTGCTGACTATTTTTTCTGTAATAAACAAGACCCCAATCTTTCCCTAACCAGTGAGTGCCTAAACATAACCATAAAAAAAAGTTGCGATAGATAAAAAAGTGGATATTGTATTGCAAGATTGGATATTTTAGCAGAAAAAAACAAAAAATATGTTGTCAATGAACATTTTATTGACACAATCAGTATCAACATTTTTTGACTTGGCAGATACATTAATTAACAACATTTCCTCATTATTGACAGTATTAAATTTCCTTCAAAATTTGTATGTAAATGTAATTTCTAGGAGACAGGTTTAGTTTTTTAATAGTTTTGGAACAATGGAGGTCTATTGCACAGAGGAATAAGTTTCAGGCTCCACAGACTCCTTGTAATTCGAATGATCCTAATAGGATCAAATCATTAAAGTAAACAAACTTTAAATTGCCTTTAAATACTCTTTGTTTCTGTAAACTTTATGGTGTACAGTGTCACACATATAGAAAACAATGAGTCCAAAGTGGAATAAAACATATCTTAAAGTACAAGTTCAAGTACAGTCTGTTTCAATTAGAGGGACATTAGCTACAGTTATGTTTTATTAGAAAATATGGGACCAAAACATAGGATGTGTTTATGGCTGTGATGAAGTGTTACTGCTATTACAATTAATGGAAGAGTCTAAAAATGCTCCAAGGTTTTGGCTTGTGGAATAACTTCAGATTATTTATTTATATATTCATAAGGTGCTTTAGGTTACCTCTATAAAATTCAGAGTTATTGTCAAACATTCACATTTTGTTCTGAAACATGCTGAAACATGTTTAATTGCGGCCTCGAATAGCTGCTTTTTAAATTTTAAATCTAAATTCAAAAGTAATGATATTGGCCGGAAGATTTTTTAAAAATTTGAAACACAAACAGGGACAAATATTTTTAATAATTCCTGGTGAACATAGGGAATCTAAAATAATCAAAAGACCTCTTTTAAATGTTTTCACCTTCAACATGGATGGCCTGTACAGCTGAACGATAAAAAGCTGCTGTGATTCATGGCGGTGACGTCCTTGTGATTTAATGAGTCTTTTCTCTCTCAGTGTGTTGCTCTCTTTACAGGCACCACCTGAGCACCAAAACCTCCTCCAGCCCGTCACCCTGACCTTTACTAATGATTCTTCACCATGTTAATAAAGGTGAAATTGTCACTTAACATTAGCTGTTGTCTGGTGTTTCTTGTCAGAAAACTCGTGCCTCATTAAAACTGGGTCTTTTAAATTCTGGTTTAATGGAGACCGAATTTAAAAGACCAGGATTTATTTTTGAAACAACACAAAGACTAAACAAGGCCGGCTTCGGGTTTCAGTGAGCCTTCGTCCTTTAAGACACTCTTTTTTTGTTTCATTTGAAAAACAGTTGCTGATTGCTTTTAATCTGTCCGGCCATTTTAAAAACCAATGTCATGTATGCATGTGAGGAAAAAAGGCATCCTATTGAGAAATGTAGTGTTTTTCGGAACTCATTTTCTCTTTAAGGTACTGTTTTCATGACAGTTCTTCATTTTAATCAAACATATACAGGCTTTTTTATTAATATCACAATAATATCTTATAATACAGTCATTTTTTTTCTATAAAATGTAAAAGTACGGAAGAGACCTAAATGTTGTCAGCAAGGGCAACACTGAGGTCATGTTCTCAGTATTTTAATGGGAGTTCACATCCTACACTTATACATTATATTGTGTTATGAACCATTTATTAAATGTTTATATTCAGCTTATAAATGCTAAATAGGGGGACTGAAAATAAAGTGTTACCAAACTGTTACTTGGCGGATATTTTATATGCTCATTCCAGTATTTCTACAGACTCAGTGTGTTTAAATATGATCACTTTTTGGCAACAAAAAGAAAGAAAGAAAAGAAAGAAAAACAAATTTAGCATTTCCCTTCATTATCCCTGACAGTGGAATTGAAAATAAAAATATCTGAATCTAAATGCTATAGATCTTAGGGGTAAATAAAATGTACAGACAATATAATCAAACAGTTAACTGAATAAATAAATATTCAAAATTATTCAACACTTTTTATTTGGTGGTCAAATAATAATTTAAAAAATCTGGGGGGCTTGGACTCTAGACCTCAGTATTTCTTAAATCCTGGCTACAGCCCTGGTCGTCAGTAGCCTGTGATTCTCACTTTAAAATGTTTTTAAATTTTACCGTTTTCTTAGACTGCAAGAAATCAACTCAGCTCCTGCACTGTAACACTGGGAAGAGGAATTAGTATTAAAAGCTCAGGATCTGTGGTGTTGTACTGTCATCCAGTAGAAATAATCATGTTTGCTTTCAGCTGTGCTCATCCTACATGTGCTGCAGCATGTTGAAGGTATGACTGAGCTGGAAAGGTATCTATTTTAAGCGCTGCCACAATTATTGCTGAGGGCAATCAGAGGTAAAACGTATTTCTTCAAAATAAAAGTCTCAGATAAAAAAACAACTCTCAGTTCGACCAAAATTAGGAAGTTAACAGCAGGAAGTGGCTGGTTACTGCGGAACAACGTATCATGTGCTTACTATCAGGATTACGGAGTGTTTTCAACGCGGTGCGTCTCAAAAGATATCTGTCAGAAGTGGGATTCGAACCCACGCCTCCAGAGGAGACTGCGACCTGAACGCAGCGCCTTAGACCGCTCGGCCATCCTGACATACATAACACTGTTTTCTCATAGAAATATTAATATATACGCTGCAGATCGTCGTCATTATATATTAAATATGACATGTAACCTCTTTATACACTCTTTATACATGCATGCATGCACCGGACTTTCAAAATAAAACAATCGTGTCAGGTGACGTAGTATACCGAACTTTTACCCAGCAGAACGGGGTTCGTGTCCCGTGCGAAACCAAAACTCAAAATTGAGTAATTTAAAGTTTTAAGTTACGTAGGCAACGTGACTTGCGCCAAGCCATGATCTTATCCTAGTCTTAACCAAGTAGGCTTGCTTCCTAAACCTAAAGGGTACCTTGTGCACCTACACTGAGGGGCGTGACAAGACAGGCAGCCTCGGTATCCGATGACTTGGGATGACAACATGTTGTAATAGACCTACTCACCTCTGTGTTCCTGTGTAGCTCTTTGCACTGTTTCCTATAATGTCACACACCTGCAGTTCTGCCCTCAACATAAAGAGCTGCAGGTCAAAGGTGAAAGTTCACGTGGCAACTTAAAAAGGTAGATTAACCACGTGCAAGGACGTGCAAGCTTCCTTAGAGTGTAACCCCTGAATGTCCAGGTTAATGTTCCTTTGCTTTATCAGCTTGTTTCTTTGAAGCTGATGGAAAAACTCCCATGTTTTTATGGCTGCATCAGTCCATTAAATGAAATATTTTTAGATGCATTTTTATAAACATTTTTCTTAAAAATTAGACATATTTTGTATCTTTAGAAACGTTGGGGTCTCCACTAGAATTCAAAATAAAATTCTTTGAGGTTGAACACAGCATGAGTTTGTAATGAGTTGACCACCAGCAGGATAGGCATACTGAAGAGGTTAAACATTTAAAACATAACAAGCATTTATAACATAGTTCATAGTACTTTGAGTGTTTGCAGAGTGTGTTTTGCTGTTAGGAGTCCAGGACGGATGGTACAATATACCACAGCAAAGCTACAAAAATGTTTAGAAATATGACAGAAAAAAATGTAAAGGAAAAAGCCATTTTTATAGTTATTTTTCAATTTTCTAAATGGGTTGCCTCCTCAGAATATCTTCAGACTCTATTAAGGAGCAACAGTCTACTCTAACTTTTTTACATTTGGTCAATAGCCATGCTTTGATTACTTCTGTTCATTTTGGGCATGTATTTAGTAAAGCAAGGCGCGTTTAACAGTATAACATATTTCAACAACAAGGCAATTCAAAGTGCTTAAAATATAACATATAAAAAGTCATTAAGATGTAAGACGCACAATGTAAAAAGACACATAAAAAGAATTTAAGGAGAATAAAATAAACAAAAGAGTAAAAAAAACATACAGTGCACGGTAAGGTATGAATAATCTAATATATATAATTGGGGCTAAAATCATTATTGGTTTGATTTGTAATTAATTAAGTAGGTTCCACTAAGATTAAAAGGGAGACATCGCCATGGTAACAGACAGGACATGAAACAATATGAAAGCCTAAATTAAAAGGCACCATCTTACTAAAAGTGTTCTTCTCCTTTCATTTTTAATTGGTCTTTACAATCATTAAGAGACAAGTTTTTCATTCATAGATGCAGCGAGTGAGACGGTTTTCCTCCCAAACTCGGCGGCAGCTCTGGAAGACCGTCGACCCTGCAGCAAAAAAAAAAAAACACCCAGCTTGTCTTCAGCCTTCTTTACATCTCCGTCCTGATTGGCTTGGACGTCACGCATGCCTGTCATCCTGAAAATCTCAATCCTGGCAACCCCTCCCTCATCTGCATCCACACATACACACACAGTTTAAAAACCGAGGTCTAATGAAGCTGAAACGTCTGGTTTGGTTTGTGACACCACAGCAGCAGCATCTGGTTGTTTAATACTCGGGAGCAGAATTGGACTGAGGTGACAGATTGTTGGGTTTTAACGCCACTGATCTGATGTGTTGTTGAGGGCGTGACAAAGGGGGGAAGGTTGTGATTATCTGCTGCAAAATCTGCATGGTTTGTGTGTGAATCGAGGAAAAAAAAAATCGGAGTAAAAGAGAGCGATTATGAGAGACAGGGCGACACAAACGCACACTCACACTCACCTGCTCCAGCTCTGCCCTACTCATCAGTACTAATGACTGAATGTGTGATTGGATTATCCGGGCTTTCAGCAGCACCACAGCTGCAGCTGACAGAGAAGCTAACCTGCAAAAGGTCAAGCTGGGGTCAACAAGAGGACAGCAGGGTCGTGACCTTTGCATAAGACGAGGCCTTGGGGAAGGCGGGGAATGAAAGACAGATTTTAAGAGACGAGCGATAGGAGGAGGGTATGGTTTTTTTGTTGTTGTTGACATGTATCCATGTTTCTGGGAATTCAGAGAGGAGGATGCTGAGAACGGCGAGAGAGGAGGGGGGGGGATGGAGTGTGTTTGGAGGAGGGAGACGGGATGTGTTGTGACAGAAGAGCCTCGCAGACACTGCTGGCCTCCTGGTGACTCCACTGTACGCTGGAAACACAAACAAACATGGCCACCGCCGCCGGCTCCATCCACTTTCTCTCTCTCACACTTTCTCCACTCTCTTTCATAAAAGCCGTGTCCGAGCCATTTACGTTTTGTCCAAACAAACACCAACACTTTTTTTTTTTGCCTCAAAACAGAAGGATATCATTTTCCATGACCCCAGACTATCCTTTAACCATCTGACAGGAGCCAGAAGCGCTTAATGGGAATGGGAAATTTAATATGTGGGCCACGTTTACCACTTGATACTACATCACCATGTGGTCACAGATGTAAAGTGCATTCCTGTCATTGTATTTTATGAGTCACTACTTTGCTGATGCAGAAGACACATAAATATTAGAGGCTGTAAATGAATGAGTCCAGTTGTGTCACAGCTGAGAATAGCAGCCTGTGAGTCAATTCCCTGCGGGGGATTTGTCTCCGCATTAGTTTAGACCAGAGGATGATGGCCGAGTCTATTAGAGAGAGTAAATGACGATATTCTGCTGTGATTCGTTGCAGCGCACAATACACACTAACACAGTCAGATCCACACGCTCATTCACTGAACTCAGGGGAAATATTCATGCATGTGGACTGGCTGCTGCTGCTAACGATCAGCCTGCAACCTTTACAGACTTTAAGGGGAAGTTCTTACCTGCAGAACTCAAACTATTTCATAAAATTCAAGTCAGCTCCTGAAGAGAGCTAAAGTATAAAATCATGGGCGATCAGGTGGATTTCTTTAGGATTTTATGTAGTTTAATTGTATTTTTTGCAGTTTTATATTTAATGTGTGTATTTCATCCTGTAAAGGGCCAGGTTTTGTATGAATACAAATGTATTGTGCATTAGTCTCCCTTTGTTTCACTGTGGCGGGTATCAAATCTCTACACTTTCAGTCCAAAATGTGTGATAATGTGTGAAAACAAGTCCCTAAAGTTAGCATTGAACGCTCATTGCGATTCTTAGTTTTATTTACTTAGATATTGCTGGATCATACTACACAAAATCATACTTTTTATTCTTTTTTTGGTGGTGTGCTGCTCCTGTAGCAACCTGTGGCTTGCAGACATACTGTAATGTGCCTCTGTGGTGTTGGACACTGTTAGCCAGCGATGAATTTGTGTCTGTCAGCTTTTTTCCCCCTTTCTTTTCATCTTTTAATCACTTTGGACTTTTGTATATCTTGTGTGTGATAGAGTTTCTTATGTTTATTATGTTTGCAAACTATTAATTGTGTCAGTTTTCCCCTTCAGGGATTAATAAAGTATTTTGAATTGAATCAAGCTGAATTATTTTTGACTCTATTTTATTTAGGAAAGGTTCTTGTGTGGCTGCTTTGAGGTTGAGGTTTGAGCTTTTTAGTTTTTAGAAAAACATGTTTATACTCCTCAAGTGAGGTATAGAAAAAAGTATTGTTTCGGTATCTTTACCACAACTTGTATCATATCAACCCTGGTAATGGAAAATGTAAACAATACCCATGACTATTGAATTTAGTTTAAAAAGGATGGATAGACATTAATATAGAAAACAAGTTAGAACAAATGACCAATTAAGAAAGCTCCGGATCAATCTAAACTCCCCATAAACGTATTATTGTAGTTCATATCTCTATTGTCTTATTAGTCTGTTTGTCAATCTAGAACTACACTAAACAGTATGAAACTTTAGTTGATTGATGTATTCGTGTTGCACTGTATATGTATTTTTATAAAATGTTGGGAGAAGCACTGCCATCATGATTTATATGTTTATATGATATTTGTCTATCCCTGCAAACAATTCATAATGTAAACTCATCAAGACCATACTTGCTGTGATTTCCTCCAACAGGAATGTGAGATTAAGCCTCTGAACACAAACTTACACGCTTACAAATGTTAACTATAAAGCCAGTATCCGGTCTCACAGGCTGGAGCTGGTGGTTCTTCCACCCTGAGCTCTGTAGGTGTCACTCTAACTCTGTGATCTGCCACCTGTTGCTCTGCCGCCTCTCTTCAACAGGTTCCTCCTCCCTGTGCCGAGCTCTAAATCTTCCAACTGCAGGGGAATTTAATGTGACCTTTGAATAGAAAAATAGAACAAACACAATCTAAAAATACAAGGTTTTTTTTATCTTAAAAAAGGTATGCAGTTTGTGAATGGCATTAATAGACAAGCTTGTGTCTTGTTTCCTTGCTTTTTATCTTAAAAAAGGTATGCTGAATGGCAGACAACCTTGCTTTTGTTGTTTCTTTGCTTACCTTTTTTTTTTTTTAACAATGTGCAGTTTCTATGTTTTTTCCTTAATTCTTCCTGTGTTTTTGATGAATATATTTCCTCTTCTCATGCCAGACTAAAGAACACGTCAGCCACTGTAGGCCCAACAAAATACCAGACACACCGTCAGTGTCCTCCATCGTTGGCTTTTGTCCAGTCTCCCGTAACGGCAGCTACATCACCATCTCACAGTGATGATGTCAGAGGGGAAGCCGTCTGCTGAACCCGGCACAAAGTGGCACAGCCGGGCCCGATCGCCGTCTCCGGGGTCATGACAGGAGAGGAAGCAGGGTGTCTGGTCATGGCGGGCACACAGTGGCACTGTCTGCAGCTGAACACTGAACACACTGAAGTTCTCTCACTCTCTCTCACTCTCTCTCACTCTCTCTCACTCTCTCTCACTCTCTCTCACTCTCTCTCACACACACACACACACACACACACACACACAGAGATAGAGGCGTCTGTCTGAGCAGCATGAATTAGCATACCTTTTATTGTTGCAGAAAATGTATTTATTACCTCTCGCTCTTAAATCATGACTTTAGTCGCCTCGTCTTGATTGCTGCTTATTTTCTCTTCATTAAGCGTCAGAGCCAATTTGTTCTTATCAGTGTGGAACATCATTTGACATCAATTACCTGAGTGCTTTAAAGACACTCATTCCTCCTAAATACTGCTTTTAAATGCAATCACATAGTCTCATTTCTGTTTAAATGACAATTATTTATATCCTCGGATTTGTTTTTAACCAGAAGTGGGCAATTTTGAATGAGCTGCAAGATGCAAAATTTTCAATTAATTATGAATGTTTCTCAGAGGAGGGTTGGCGTCTAATCATTATTTTGCATTTATTATTTGTAGCCTCTTTAATATACACACATACTGATATGCATAAACATGGCTGACTTTAAGTTCAACCAGTAAGTAGATTATAAATATAAACATATAAAGATATAAATATGCTTCTCTGTAACAGACGAGTAGCTGCGGACCCTCAAAGGGCAAAGGTCAGGTCCAGACTGTCCACATGTGGAATGAGAGCCTTATTACATTCTCAGTCCGGTCCATGCCAACGATGATGTATTCAGGTTAAAATAGTCCATTAGAAGTAAAAGTCCTGTGTTAAAAATGGTATTCAATTACAGTATTAGCTGTAGAATGTACTTAAGTTTTATAAAAAGTAAGTATTAAAAGTACAAGTATGCATTTTGCAGAATAGTGTCTTTCGGGGAGTTCTATTATCCCAAAAGTGTAAATATAGCAGCATTTAATTGTAGCTATCACGCCATTTTTTCCATGAAGGTAAACGAGTAGCTGCGGACCCTCAAAGGGCAAAGGTCAGGTCCAGACTGTCCACATGTGGAATGAGAGCCTTATTACATTCTCAGTCCGGTCCATGCCAACGATGATGTATTCAGGTTAAAATAGTCCATTAGAAGTAAAAGTCCTGTGTTAAAAATTGTATTCAATTACAGTATTAGCTGTAGAATGTACTTAAGTTTTATAAAAAGTAAGTATTAAAAGTACAAGTATGCATTTTGCAGAATAGTGTCTTTCGGGGAGTTCTATTATCCCAAAAGTGTAAATATAGCAGCATTTAATTGTAGCTATCACGCCATTTTTTCCATGAAGGTAAAATTATATTTATGTTGCCATTTTACACATTGTCTGGTGGTTTAATTTATAAAATACATGATTAAACCTTTAAATCTGCTAAGTAAGTAAGTAGTAATTAGAGTAAAGATTACAATATTTCCCTCTGAAATGTAGAGCAGAAGTATAAAGAGACATAAAATGGACATACTCAAGTAAAAAACAACAACCTCAGAACTGCACTTAAGCACTTGCAGTAAATGCAGATATTTCCATCGTCATAGTAACCCCCAAAGCATCCACCAATCACACTCAGTTCATTCAGATGATTTTCCTCACGCTGTATAAAGGTCATAGACTGTCAGAGATTTCAAGCAAATGAGGCTTTGCATTGAATTTATGGTCATGTTATGAAATACTTTGCAATAAAACTGGAAATACAAAGTTAAAGGAGGAGATGGGACGATGCCAGACAGAAAAAAAATCTGTATTCATCACCAAGGCCACACCCATTTCTCCCCCTCTATCTCTCCATCCCGCCACACCATCACTCCTCCCTCTTTGCTTACATTCGTAGCCAAACGTCTCTCTATACTGCCTGCATTTCGCTCTCTCATTCTTACCTTGCATTTCCTGTTGCTCTTCCTCCCTCTTTCTATCCATTTTGTCCAATTTTCCTTGGTTTCCTCTTTTAAAAAAAAAAATCCTGTTTCTTTTGTTTTCTGCTTTTGCTCTTCCTAAAATATGATGATTTACAACTTGTTCCCCCTCAAACTCCCTTCTTAAAACATTTTCTTGCCCTCTTTCTCCCTCCCACTCGGACTTCTCCTTCTCCTCTTCCTCCCCATTTCTCCTCCCACTGTCCCCCTCCAATTCCCAAATTTTCTTATCCATCCCTTTTTTTCCCCTACCTCAGTCTTTATTCACTCTTCATCTTTTTTTCCCCCACCTCTCCTCCTCCTCCTCTCTGTGCAGCTGGTGGGGCCCTTCCATTAGTCCTGACATGCAGAGGCACTGATTCTGTAAAGGTCTTGACCCCTCGCAGCGGGCTTCGCCAGGGCTTAGTCCTACACACTCACACATCTGCGTGCCCCGGGATGCCCACTGCATGCATAACTCACCCTTTACACAACACACACACACACACACACACACACACACACACAGCTGCGCAGACACACACTCATATCTGCAGAGTATATATACATAGTGGCACAAAAACATACACTTGCACGCTCAGATTCACACACACAACTCTGGCCTGCTTTCATCATGCTGACAAGACTTAACCCCTCCCTCAATAGCACCAACTGACTGCACAGCTGCTGTGGTTTTAAGTGTGTGTGTGTGTGTGTGTGTGTGTGTGTGTGTGTGTGTGTGTGTGTGTGTGTGTGTGTGTGTGTGTGTGTGTGAGAAGTGGGAGAAATCCTGCTTAATTGGACTGCTGCAAGCTTGGGAAAGACCCACAGACAGACACTCTCCACGTTCCTCTCTCCTTTTCTCACCCCTCTCTCTCTCTGTCTGTTTCCTGTCACCTGTGCTCGTGTTATCCTGTGTTCAGAACACAGGTGTTTATATTCAGCCACACTCATCAGGTGTGCAGGGAATTGTGTGTCCTGAAAAAATATATCAAGGACTTATGCAGTTCTGCTTTTAAATCTAAAGTCTTGTCAAGTTTTCACAATACTATATTTTTCGGCCTTTATATCAAATCATCTTTGTAAACTGATTTCAAGTAAGAAACTTTTTTCAGTGCAGCCAGGTGGCAGCTGGCAGCAGCTACAGACAATAAAACGGCCTAAAATGCCTAAAAAAGTAATAATGCTGATAAAGTTGATCCTCCATGTTGTGTCTCTCCAGAGAATTTCAATATAATTTTGGAAAAATATTGAAATAATTTGCTTTCAAATTTCTTGATCTTAGATTTTACCCAATGTAGTCTCTATGAAACCACATTTTGCATTACTTGAGGGTATTTATTGTAATATAACTTTTTTAATTAAAACAATTTTGTAATGTCCCTAAAAGTTAGTACAAATTCTACTGGACATTTAATGAATAAAACATTACAATAATATAAAGGCGGAAAATATATTACAGTAGGTTTTCTTTTGTCTCTAATAATGTACTTTATTATAACTAATTAATGTGTTGATTATTTTAAAAAGCCTGAATGCATTCATACCTGATATTTATACTTGTAGGGTAAAAAATTATAGTAATGCAACATATTTACCATGTGTACAAATGTTTAAATACAGAACAATTATTACATTTACTATTACATTTTAGAAATGCATATTTATTCCTTAAAGTGCTTCAACAAGTTAGTTTATGGATCAGTCAATCAATTATTTTCAAGTTATCATTTCATTAAACTTTGTTCTTCATCCTGAAAAGACTAATGCATGTTCCAATGCGGATAGTCAATACTGATAATAAACTGGATGTTCAATTGTCACTTGACTATTTCCTGAATCTGAATCTCGTTACCTGATCTGATATGACATTAACCCCACTAAATATTCCTGTAGCCTTTCACAGTTGTTTGTATTAACTTTAACTCTTTCATTTTTACTGAGATACTTTGTAAGTTGATGATCCAAATAAAGTTTGATCAGAAAATGAAAAAACTTTAATATCTCCAACTTTAACTTGCTTTTGGCAAGTACAGACAGTCGTGTAATTCTTTTTTTATTGATAAGTAACCACTTAAATGCTGTTCATCATCATATGAAGTCTTGCAAAAGAGGGTCTCTGGGGGTCTAACACGTGTGCACCCAGTGGTTCTGCTTAAACCTCGACACATAACGGTCCTGCTGTTTGTGAATGAAACCTGCAGACTCTGCAGATTTCCACAGTGAAAACAAATTTCCCTCCACAGTCTCGCCTCTTCCCGCCCCCTTTCTTTCCCCTACTGGTGTATGTCTTCATCTCATTTTACCACTGTTTTCATCCACTGAACATCTCCCCTTCCTCAGCTTTCCTCTTTCATCTGTCATCTCTCCCCTCCTTGTTTCCTCCCCTCCCTCTCTCCCACCCATGACTCCCTCCTCCCGCTCTAAGCCCGTCGCTTCTCACTGTAACTGGCAACTTTGCTTCTCTCCCCTTTTGTGGCGGTGACAAAGGGGGCCGATGCCCTCTCGCAGGCTATGTTACAGGCTGTCACATGAGGTGGACACTCTGGGACAGCCCAGCGTTATCTGCTGTGACAACTCAGATTACTTCCACAGCCTCCCATCTGATCAGCACATCCAATTCAATTAGTGGCAATTAGTCCTGGTCCTCCCCACCTCTTCCTCCTCCTCCTCCTCCACCCTCCGCTATCACCTCCCTCCTCATCCACCCGCTGCGTCTCTCCAAAAAAGCAAAGCTGCCGAGCTTTGAGCAACTCTCTCAACCTGGCAGGCTGGCTGGTGAACAACTTTGGAGCGACTTGTAGCTCTCCCCCCTCCTCATCCTCCAATTACCCTCTCTCTCTCTCACACACACACACACACACACACACACACAATGACTCATTCACACATTCATACTCATATTCACAGCCAGAGCACATATTCAAAGTGACACATCACATAGAAACCACAGTTTTCTGCACATAAACTCCCACAGATCCACTTCAGGAGCAACACAGAGGGATGTGCATGAATGCAATGCAGAATCTGCACCTAAATAAGTACACAAACACAGAGAATTAAAGCAGCTATAATCAATATTTTTATCAAATGACTACATGTAATGTGACGTATTGAAGAATTATCACCTAACTTTGCACTTCCTCTCAGCTCTATGGAGCGTTTTAGCATCTTTCTGCTCATTGTTTTGGTTTTCTGGACCGCACTCTCACTGCTGTCTTAACATCTTATTCGGCCACAGCAGGCAGCTACTTTTAGCGAGAAAGTGCTAAAAAGCCATTGTGTGCTAGCGACCGTGCACCAAACGACAGACAGACAAAGTTAGCAACTAGCTGGTGAACATAGAGGAGCCTTAAGCAGCAAAAGAGCCAGATATTCCCCTAAGGAGTTGGTGGAGACTAAAACAGAACTAAAAGACAGTGAATACTGGAGTTAAATTCGCCAAGTGGCCTAAAACTCAAATAAATGCTAATGTTGCTCCGTATCTGCTGGATGTGTACATCTGCCACTTTTTGCAATTTCGGCTTGTCAACTTAAAAGGTGCTAATGTGTCAGTGTTGTGTTTACTACAGGTTTAGGTCACTCATGTACAGTTTAGTGTAGAGTTTCCCAATATTTTTGGATGGTGACCCCTTTTAACAAAGCAACTTGAAACCCCTCGTCATTAAAAATGCCCAAAAAAAGTTTTTACTTGTTTTATTTGAATCATTTTAGAGGCCTAATGAGGTAAAATTATAGTCATTCAAAAAAGAGGAAAGTCTGAAAACTACATAATAGATTTATGTACCAGAAATGTGTTGTTTTTCTGCTTTCATCTCCTATTAATCATCTAATGACCCCTCAGGTTTATCCTGTGACCCCACTTGTTTAGTGGTTAAATTCCCAAAATTAAACAGAAAACACAAACAACTAAAATACTTGAGTGAATATGCCTGAAAATAGTCTGCACCGATGCCCTCTGGTTTGTGGGACCGTTTGTGTGCCACCCACCCCTTTCCTCACCCATCACCCCCCCCGTGGGTCTGCGCACACCTGGCCTTCACAAATTAGGGCCCTGGAAAACCAGCGAGCGGAGAGAAAAGCGGGATGCATGGAGGAATGAGGGGAAGGGAGGGGAGGAGATGGGGGCGTTTGGTCGACGGGGTCTTTCAACATTCCGATGGAGCAAAAAGTTAATGATGGCCCTTTTGTGTTGTGAGAAAGCTGGCCGGAGGAGAAGTGTTACAGGGAATCACGGCCTGTGCCAGTGAGCAGTGACAAAAGGGGGCCGGCCATAAGCTGCATTGAGTTTTTACCATATTTATATCGCTTACATGGGCACTTTATGTCGCGCTGAAGAAGTGCACTCACTCATCCTTCTGCTAACAATGCAAATTTGTTTGGAGCGGCAAATAATGACAGCACTTTATTTTCCTAAAACAAACAACAAGACAAATGGGTTATCAAGAAAGGCCGGGATTAGTTCTTGGTGTTTTACACGTTAAAAAAAAAAGTTTTAATTTTTAGGAGGAGATTTTTTTATCATATCCAATCACTTTCTCGCTCCTTAACTCCCTCTTCATAAAAGCCGCCCTAACACGCCCGCCTTCCCTGCAGGCCTTAATGCATGCTGACAGCTTCCCTCCGTAATTGGTGATCACACCCAGATGGATGGTTCCTTAATTTGCTGTTCCCAATAAAGCCAGGCAGCTCAAGGGAAAAGGGGCAGCAGGGGGAGTTGAGATGTGGAGGTGGTGGTGTTGAGGGGGAGAGGGGGGATCCTTGATTTGTTGGTTATAGATGCAAGAGCGGTAAACACCCTAGGCTGCGGGCCCGACAGTTTGACCAGGCTTTTGTTCACACGTCCGTTGAAAAGCAGAGAGGGGCCCCCTCCCCCTCCTCCCCCTCCTCCTTTCCTCTTCCCCAATAATCCCATTCTGAGTTCCTGCTCCGTCTCTCTCACTAGCTCCCTCTGTTTTTGGTCCGGTCCGGAAACGCTCTGCATGAGCACTGGAGGATGTATGCATGTGTGTGTGTGTGTGTGTGTGTGTGTGTGTGGGTGTGTGTGGGCGTCCTGGGTTTGAGCCGAGGGCAGGACAAGGAAATGATCTCTTGTGTGCATGTGTCTTTTCCCTTTTCATTGACTAAACGGATTGCTGGAGTCCGAGTGAATGGAGT
>SEMN01001357.1:0-65733 GCA_005408345.1 Macquaria australasica | reverse complement strand
AAGTGGACACGATCAATAACACTTGCTCTCAGCCAAATTCTTGACATTTTATCATGTATCCAACCTAAGCTCTATCAGGTTTTGACTGAAAATCATCATCAGTTCATGCCCTGGTTAAGGGGATAAAATGACAGTAAAACAGAAGCAGAACTATATCATCGAGCTCTGAACTATGCTAGCCCAGCAAGTCAACAACACAAAATACTACTTACCCTGCCATGCAGGTACAATTCGCTGTTAGGGCGTAGTTTTCTGCTTTGTTAATTATAACCCAAGCCTCATACATAGTAGTCTTGTGTCCTTGACTTTGACTGGGGAGTCTATGCCATGGTATTCTGTACATGACCACAGATAACGTAGTTGTAAGCGTCTAGTGACTTGTAGGCTCGTAGTTTCTCGTTGGTGAAAACGCTAGGTTTCTCCATCAAATACGTGTATATATCTGGCTACTGAATATTGGGCCACTTGCTAATGTCTTCTACCCACACAGTAACAGCACACAGATCGGTCACCATTTGTCAAAGTCAGTTTGTTTAGGTAGCATTCGCAATCTTTGTTGATTAATGCCCTTCCATAGATTGACAAGCTATTGCCGTCTGCCAGACTTCCGATGCCAAAATGCACGCGCATGCTTATGTATGTCATCATTGTTTACAGACTGTAAAGGGGTCTATACTTTTGTTAATGGCCAAATACTTGCAAAACTAATGACACTCCCATCTGCCTCTGCTGCACTTTCTGTTTAGTGCTAATTATCAAACGTTAGCATGCTAACAGGCAAAAGTAAGATATTAAACATGGTACATCAACATGCTGGCATTATCATTGTGAGCATGTTAACATGCTGACGTTAGTATTTAGCTCAAAGCACCGCACAGAGCCGGAAGCAAGGTTGTAGACTCTGTAGGGTCTGCAATATGGGAATTTGGTTGTGTTTGTAGGTTATTCAAGTTATCTGGGATTTGTGTACATAGGCATGGGAAGACAGTACAGTTGTCAACTTGAAGGTTTTTGTAGACCCAACATTCCCCTCACTGGCCCCCAGAGGAAGAGTAACACATTTCCAGTAATCAACTATTCAGAGATTGTTTTAAAGTGGTCTATGATCTGCATGATTGCAGGTATGGCGATGAGTGAATAATGCCATGTCATCAGCACATACACTGATTTTGTGCTGACTTGCACCAACTGGAATAGTTGAAATGTTTGTGTTTCAGTGTGTTGTGCAGAAGCAAGGGGTTCAATAAAATTCAATAAAAAAACAACAAAATAAAGGCATCCCTGTCTAATTCCTTCATGTAGCTAACATGTTGGAGACGACGTGTATTGTTTGGTGGTGGCAGAATGTGAGGAAGAATTTTTATCAATTTTCTGAGGATTTCACCAAAACCAAACTTTTAATTACACAGATTTGAGATCTGTGTTCATTGAAGTGGGAAAACCTCATATGTCATTATATGAACTCGTGGGTATATTTGTGGTAAAAGGTGTTTACAAAATTCCACAGCGTAACCTTTTCATTGGAACCTATTTCCAGAGAATAAATTGTTCCTAAGAAACCTGTAGACAGCATTAACATGAACCCATTGTCACCAAATCACCACCAACAACTAAAAACTAAACTGAGTCTAAATAAAAGCTTTGTAACTGTCAATGATCCAAGTTGAAACGAGTAGTTGAACTAGAACAGTGAGAAAATACAAGTCAGAATTGCATTGGGCCACACTGAATGACTTTAAAAACTAGTGGTTGTGTATATTAACAGGAGGCCCAGTTAGAGAGAGAAAGCTATTCACAAAAATCTGAAGAATCTCTTTTGGCCATTTTGCACGCACTTTTAAGGTGGATCCTAACTTCAGCTCGTCAGTTCCCCTCTACATTTGTGTAACCGAAGTGCCAGACTTCAATATCAGATCAGGAGGTAAAAGTCTGCTTGTTCCTGTGCTACCCAACCAATCTGGTAAAAACTGATGGAAACTAACTGAAAGTGGACCACGCTGAATGTTTAAATATCAAACTTAAACCTATCTACATCTACTTGTTTAAGCCTGAAGCCTATTTGTTTACATTTGGGTAAATCTGCATTCTGAAAAGTCATGCTGCTTTGGCTACTAGCAGTTCCTCTTCACACTGTACAGATAACAATCACCTGCATTACTCTAATACTGAAGAAAGGGTTGAAATTTGGTGATTATGAGACAAGATGAAGACATAAGGAGTGCATTTTTTAACATGATTTTTAAACTGATTCATAGGCGTTTATCTTTAGTGGATATGTGAAATCCTGACGCCAGTGTAAAGAGTTCTGCTGATTGTAGTGTACAATTTGTGTGCATTTCAATTTCACTGAGTGAAGACAAAGTCAAGTTGGCAGCCAAAGTGTAATGAGCAGGTTGAGCATTGTCCCCCAGATATTTTGTGAAGGGAATTCATTTCAGTTCAATTTTATTTATATAGTGCCAAAACATAACAGAAGTTATCTAAGGGCTCTTTTCATATGGAGCAAGTCTAGACTGACTCTTTATAGTATTATTTAAAGAGACTCAAGAAATCCCACCATGAGCAAGCACTAGGCAACAGTGGCAAGGAAAAACTTCCTTTTAACAGGCGGAAACCTCAAGCAGAACCAGAACCAGAACCAGGCTCTGGGTGGGCGGTCATCTGCCTCAACCGGTTGGGTTGAGAGAAAGAGAGAGAGAGCAGGAGGAAAGAGAACATATCGTAGCACAATGCAAGTTCCCCATAGAGATGTAAAGTAATAGTAACAATAATAGCAGCAGCTGCTGTTGAGCAGGAACACGGGGGCAGCAGGTGGCTGCAACCATAGATCCAGACTCTACAGCTCCGGAGGCAGAAACACCTGCAGAAAGCAACAGAAGGAGAGAGAGAGAGAGAGAGAGAGCACACAACTACGGGAGAGAGAAGCAGTCGAATTAGTAACAAGCATTAATACCACATGAGGGCGTACAGATGAAGAGGGAGAGGAGGAGAGAGGAGCTCTGTGCATCATGGGAAGTCTCCCGGCAGTCTAGGTCTACAGCAGCATAACTAAGGGGGGGGCTCAGGGGTCACTTGAGTCAGCCCGACTATAAGCTTTATCAAAGAGGAAAGTCTTAAGCCTACTCTTAAATGTGAGGAGGGGGTCTGCCTCCCGTGCACAAACTGGGAGCTGGTTCCACAGGAGAGGAGCTTTCTGCATTCTGGGACTATGACAGGGAGCCAGTGCAGAGAAGCTAATAGAGAAATATGAACCTCTTTTCCTGGCTCTTCTCAGTAGATGTGCCACACCACTCTGGATCACCTGGAGAGTCTAATCCAACCTAGACGTAGCAAATGCATGGACTCGTTTTTCCGCATCATTTTGAAACAGGATGGGCCTGATTTTTGTAATGTTACATAGGTGAAAAAAGCAGTCAGGACATATCCTGATCAAAGACAACTCTACAATTCCTGGAGGCCAGGGCAGAGTAACTATATCTTTATATAATGTGTTTCAGAGGTGAAAGAAGAGAACATACTGTAATGTCTTGAATGCTTTGTGCACAAAGGTTAAAAAGCTGGTGTGTCAACAAAGTGAAAATGTGGTCTTTGTAACTCAGTATCATGTTTGGAATATGCTTGGGCCTTTTTTCTCAACTGTGGTAAACTGGATCTATTATGTTGGGTACCACCAGGGACAATGTCCCTCAATGGGCATTTATGCAAAGAAAAACACCTCAAAAATAAACCATTTTCATGGTAAGAAGCAAAAAGGCATATGTTCTAAAAATTTTACTTTATCCAAAACATCCCTTCAAAAGGCTTTAAGGTGATAATTTAATATCTTATTGTGTTTCAACACGTCTACGTGTGGAACAGGGACTGAACCTCAGTTCCAGATGCCAAGATGGCAAGAAAAAAGAAAAATACAGCCTGGAATGAATGATTTGGTAGTCACAATAACTGTGTGACAATTACGATTAATTTCGGTCTGGTGTAATTCAGACCAAAGAAGAAAGACTGTAGAGATGATCACACCCTCGGGTCCCTCAGACTAGAATAAATCCATTCTCTCCCATAGGTACAGGAAATCCAAGTCTTTCATACTTAGCATACTTTTACATAAAGCCATACAAAACAGTTTGGGAGGGTATATGAGTTTAAAACAAATATCACTCAGACAAAATGGTTAATCTAACATCAGATATAACAAAAAAACTATCTCAACAAGTTTCTTTATTTAGCTCAAGTATTTCCCAAATAAAACGCACATGAATAAGACATTAAATGGTTGGCCACACCTTCAATTCAAATTGGAAAACATATTCATACATTTCATTGATGTCTTTGAAAAGACTCTGATGTCGCCTGCTTTGTGCTGTTATAAAAGCTGCTGTATTCTCACCGGTGGACACCACTAAGCAAACAGTAAAGGATACAGAGCAGGTGGAATCAGAGAGCATCACAACTTCCATCACTGCAGTGGACGCAATTCAAGCCAATGCAAAATCTGTAAGTGTTTCAATTATATAATTTTAGTCTTTGTTATTTATTCTAAAATTATATAGTTATTCATTATAACCAATATTACGGTTATTTAATTCATTTTATTGTGTGTGTTATTGTGTGCCTACAGTCACACCTTTATTACCACTAAAATGTAAAATTTCAGTAAGTGCACAAAATTAAGCTATGATGTTACTATTACTTACCATAATTACAATTTTTTTTCTTTTTAAATAGTTTAGGAGTTTATTTTTACAATAAAACAACAAAGTATTGTTGTGTTAACACTACAGTAGATGATGTTTATAATAAATATTAATGCAGAAGTAAGAAAATTAAGCTCTAGACTGGAGGCAAAAAGAAAACTACATGATATATCATCATCATCATAGAAACAATTTAGTTCTATTTATTAACCATTAAACCAGTGAAAAGAAACTGAAGAAGGCAGGCCTCTGTCTTGTCAATACCTTTTAGATAGTTACCCAGGTGGTACAGCGAACAGCATGATTCATTTTGTTATAAGTGTTAATACATTTTAGTAGTTAAATGAAGTACATTAACTGCTGTAAATATAAGTAAGCACATAAAACAACTGAGTTTAACTACTATATGTCTTAAAGACAGTAATGTTTACTAAATTTCAGTTAAATCTGAAGATCTTTTTCATTTACCTAACAAAATTAATGAATTGTGTTCACAAACAGAAAAGACTGTTTGACAATGATGATGAAGATCTGTGTCATCCTTCTTTCGTTTGTTGGTGAGTTAAAATAAGTAATTTCAAAACACTTTGGAAAGAGAGACGTAACAAAAATAAATGTCACACTGATCCATCTTTCTCGATTCAAAACAGCCTCTTGCAATGGACAGTCTGTGAGCACAGCTACTACACTGACAACAACAGCTGACCCAACAGCAACCACAGCTGCAGTAACAACAACAACAGATGCTCCAACAACTACTACAGCTGGTCAAACACCAACCACTGCAGCTCAAACAACAACTACAGCTGCCCCAGGAGCAACCACAGCTGCTCCAGCAACAACCATTGCCGCTCCAGAAGCAACCACAGCTGCCCCGGGAACAACAACCACGGTTGCCCCAGGAGCAACCCCAGCTGCCCCAGCAACAACAACAGCTGCCCCAGGAGCAACTACAGCTGCCCCAGCAACAACCACAGCCGCACCAGGAGCAACAACAGCTGCCCCGGCATTAACAACCACGGTTGCCCCAGGAGCAACCACAGCAGCCCAAGCAACAACCACAGTTGTCCCAGGAGCAACCACAGCTGCCGCAGGAGCAACAACAGCTGCCCCAGCACCAACCACAGCCGCACCAGGAGCAACCACAGCTGCCCCGGGAGCAACAACCACGGTTGCCCCAGGAGCAACGACAGCAGCCCAAGCAACAACTACAGCTGCCCCAGGAGCAACTACAGCTGCCCCGGGAGCAACAACCACAGCTTCCCCTGGTGCAACCACAGCTGCCCCAGGAGCATCCACAGCTGCCCCGGGAGCAACAACCACAGCTGCCCCAGGAGCAACCACAGCTGCCCCAGGAACAACCACAGCTGCCCCAGGAACAACCACAGCCACACCAGGAGCAACCACAGCTGCTCCAGCAACAACCACTGCCGCCCCAGCAACAACTTCAGTTGCCCCAGCAACAACCACAGCTGCTCCAGTAACAACCACAATAGCCCCAGGAGCAACCACAGCAGCCCAAGCACCAACTACAGCTGCCCCAGGAGCAACCACAGCTGCCCCGGGAACAACAACCACAGCTGCCCCAGGAACAACCACAACAGCTACCCCAGTAGCAACCACAGCTGCCCCAGCAACAACAAAAGCTGACCCAACAACAACAACCACTGTCCCAGCAACAACCACAGCTGCCCCAGCAACAACTACCTCTGCCCCAGCAACAACTTCAGTTGCCCCAGCAACAACCACAACCGCACCAGGAGCAACCACAGCTGCTCCAGCAACAACCATTGCCGCTCCAGAAGCAACCACAGCTGCCCCGGGAGCAACAACCACGGTTGCCCCAGGAGCAACCACAGCTGCCCCAGCAACAACAACAGCTGCCCCAGGAGCAACTACAGCTGCCCCGGGAGCAACAACCACGGTTGCCCCAGGAGCAACCACAGCTGCCCCAGCAACAACAACAGCTGCCCCAGCAACAACCACAGCTGCCCCAGCAACAACCACAGCCGAACCAGGAGCAACAACAGCTGCCCCGGGATTAACAACCACGGTTGCCCCAGGAGCAACCACAGCAGCCCAAGCAACAACCACAGTTGTCCCAGGAGCAACCACAGCTGCCGCAGGAGCAACAACAGCTGCCCCAGCAACAACCACAGCCGCACCAGGAGCAACCACAGCTGCCCCGGGAGCAACAACCACGGTTGCCCCAGGAGCAACGACAGCAGCCCAAGCAACAACTACAGCTGCCCCGGGAGCCACAACCACAGCTGCCCCTGGTGCAACCACAGCTGCCCCAGGAGCATCCACAGCTGCCCCGGGAGCAACAACCACAGCTGCCCCAGGAGCAACCACAGCTGCCCCAGGAACAACCACAGCCGCACCAGGAGCAACCACAGCTGCTCCAGCAACAACCACTGCCGCCCCAGCAACAACAACAGCTGCCCCAGCAACAACCACAGCCGCCCCAGGAGCATCCACAGCTGCCCCGGGAGCAACAACCACAGCCGCACCAGGAGCAACCACAGCTGCCCCGGGAGCAACAACCACGGTTGCCCCAGGAGCAACCACAGCAGCCCAAGCAACAACTACAGCTGCCCCGGGAGCAACAACCACAGCTGCCCCTGGTGCAACCACAGCTGCCCCAGCAACAACCACAGCCACCCCAGGAGCATCCACAGCAGCCCCAGCAACAACCACAGCCGCACCAGGAGCAACCACAGCTGCCCCGGGAGCAACAACCACGGTTGCCCCAGGAGCAACCACAGCAGCCCAAGCAACAACCACAGCTGCCCCAGCAACAACCACAGCTGCCCCAGGAGTAACCACAGCTGCCCCAGGAGCAACTACAGCCGCCCAAGCATCAACTACAGCTGCCCCAGGAGCATCTACAGCTGCCCCGGGAGCAACAACCACAGCTGCTCCAGCAACAACCACAGCCACCCCAGGAGCAACCACAGCTGCCCCAGCAACAACCACAACCGCACCAGGAGCAACCACAGCTGCCCCGGGAGCCACAACCACGGCTGCCCCAGGAGCAACCACAGCAGCCCAAGCAACAACTACAGCTGCCCCAGGTGCATCTACAGCTGCCCCGGGAGCAACAACCACAGCTGCCCCAGGAGCATCTACAGCTGCCCCGGGAGCAACAACCACAGCTGCCCCAGGAGCAACAACCACAGCAGCCCCAGCAACAACCACAGCAGGCCCAGCAACAGCCACAGCCGCTCAAGTAACAACCACAGCGGCCCCAGGAGTAACCACAGCTGGGGCAACCACAGCTGCCCCAGGAGTAACAACCACAGCTGCCCCGGGAGCAACCACAGCTGCCCCGGGAGCAACAACCACAGCTGCTCCAGCAACAACCACAGCCACCCCAGGAGCAACCACAGCTGCCCCAGGAGTAACAACTACAGTTGCCCCAGCAACAGCCACAGCCGCCCCAGCAACAACCACAGCGGCCCCAGGAGCAACCACAGCTGCCCCGGGAGCAACAACCACAGCGGCCCCAGCAACAACCACCGTTGCCTCCTCTGCAGTCATCAACAAAACAAGTTTTATTTTGGTCATGGCAGTGGTTACAGCAGTTCTTTGGAATTAAGAACTGATCTGGAGCACAGGACTTACTAACAGCAACTTGTTGGTTGTATAGATATACTCTCTACTTTGAAGAGACTGAAGGATATGACTTTTTTTTTTATCATGACTATAGCTGTGATTTTGTAATATATCTTATATTTGAACGTGCTTTAAGTTGATTTTCCAAACACAAAATTAATTTTGACAACAGATCTTTCTAATACTTAAGTACAGTGACAGTGCTATATATTCTTTTGACATAAGACAAGCATAGATACAACTTTTACTACACTAACTGCTATTAACATTGACACAGAGCCATATGAGCCACATTCAGTGAGCGGACACAACAACATGAACAGCTCTTACGTCGCAACGTAAACAAAGAGTTATTTCATATACATAGTTCCGTATTTTTGTTTTCGATGTAGCAACTCTGGTGACTGCTCTGTAGCCTGTTAATAGGCCATGTAAAGTATTCAAACTATTAAAGTGTGAAATGCAAAGAACGAGAGATTACTTTGTTGTCTTTTGTATGATTCAGCATCGTACTCACATTTGTTTCTGCTGTGTGATGAGCCCATGTTGGCTTGGCATCTCATAAAACACATTAAAATAAGTTTAGTTCATCATTCCAGCCAATAACAGGCTACAAAGAACAAAGTACACCAAAAACCATTATACAAAATAGCATATATAAGCATTAAAAATGGTACTTTACCACTAACAAATAAACAGCTACCCAGGCTAAGGTACTGTAGTATTTATAGTGTGACTATTCTTACAGTTGTTAAAATTAATACAAAAGTCTTTTAAGTCTTTATTGACATCGTAAGATTAGGCATTTTTGAACAGTTTGGCAATATCTCATGAACTGCTGATCTCGAATACAAATAATTTGGCACGTGATGATAAATAAACTTGAATAAACTATATTTCTGGTTCCCATTTCCTTAACAAAGTTACAGAGTGCTGTAAAGATAAAAGCCAACAAGAAAAGCAAATACAAATGCAAGTTATTACCGACAATGAGATAATAATCATTGTCTTGTCTATATTTTGATGTAGATCCAAGCGTAGACTGATAGATAATGTATTCTAACCACTTTGTTGAAATATCTCCTCAAGTAGGAAGAGAATTAATTGTAATAAGTTTGATCCACTGATCTTTCATTTAGCAGCCATCATCTGTTCACAATTTCTTGTTGTCCAATAGACCCATTTTTACAGCCGACGTCATCAAAATATGCGCAGGCATTTTGGCAACGGAAGTGGCATTTTGCCCCAACCACCCAGATGAGTTAGCAAGTTTTAAACATTGAATTAGAAGTGTTACCAGCATCAAAATGTCTGGCTGTTGCCTGTTCGGTTGTCAGAATCAACATTCCAACAGCGGGCTCAAGTTCTACAGAATCCTGACAGGATCACGGCCGTTTCAGAGCAACCAGCGGCTTATATGTCTGCAAGCTATTAAACATGTTGACTACAAGTGGACACGATCAATAACACTTGCTCTCAGCCAAATTCTTGACATTTTATCATGTATCCAACCTAAGCTCTATCAGGTTTTGACTGAAAATCATCATCAGTTCATGCCCTGGTTAAGGGGATAAAATGACAGTAAAACAGAAGCAGAACTATATCATCGAGCTCTGAACTATGCTAGCCCAGCAAGTCAACAACACAAAATACTACTTACCCTGCCATGCAGGTACAATTCGCTGTTAGGGCGTAGTTTTCTGCTTTGTTAATTATAACCCAAGCCTCATACATAGTAGTCTTGTGTCCTTGACTTTGACTGGGGAGTCTATGCCATGGTATTCTGTACATGACCACAGATAACGTAGTTGTAAGCGTCTAGTGACTTGTAGGCTCGTAGTTTCTCGTTGGTGAAAACGCTAGGTTTCTCCATCAAATACGTGTATATATCTGGCTACTGAATATTGGGCCACTTGCTAATGTCTTCTACCCACACAGTAACAGCACACAGATCGGTCACCATTTGTCAAAGTCAGTTTGTTTAGGTAGCATTCGCAATCTTTGTTGATTAATGCCCTTCCATAGATTGACAAGCTATTGCCGTCTGCCAGACTTCCGATGCCAAAATGCACGCGCATGCTTATGTATGTCATCATTGTTTACAGACTGTAAAGGGGTCTATACTTTTGTTAATGGCCAAATACTTGCAAAACTAATGACACTCCCATCTGCCTCTGCTGCACTTTCTGTTTAGTGCTAATTATCAAACGTTAGCATGCTAACAGGCAAAAGTAAGATATTAAACATGGTACATCAACATGCTGGCATTATCATTGTGAGCATGTTAACATGCTGACGTTAGTATTTAGCTCAAAGCACCGCACAGAGCCGGAAGCAAGGTTGTAGACTCTGTAGGGTCTGCAATATGGGAATTTGGTTGTGTTTGTAGGTTATTCAAGTTATCTGGGATTTGTGTACATAGGCATGGGAAGACAGTACAGTTGTCAACTTGAAGGTTTTTGTAGACCCAACATTCCCCTCACTGGCCCCCAGAGGAAGAGTAACACATTTCCAGTAATCAACTATTCAGAGATTGTTTTAAAGTGGTCTATGATCTGCATGATTGCAGGTATGGCGATGAGTGAATAATGCCATGTCATCAGCACATACACTGATTTTGTGCTGACTTGCACCAACTGGAATAGTTGAAATGTTTGTGTTTCAGTGTGTTGTGCAGAAGCAAGGGGTTCAATAAAATTCAATAAAAAAACAACAAAATAAAGGCATCCCTGTCTAATTCCTTCATGTAGCTAACATGTTGGAGACGACGTGTATTGTTTGGTGGTGGCAGAATGTGAGGAAGAATTTTTATCAATTTTCTGAGGATTTCACCAAAACCAAACTTTTAATTACACAGATTTGAGATCTGTGTTCATTGAAGTGGGAAAACCTCATATGTCATTATATGAACTCGTGGGTATATTTGTGGTAAAAGGTGTTTACAAAATTCCACAGCGTAACCTTTTCATTGGAACCTATTTCCAGAGAATAAATTGTTCCTAAGAAACCTGTAGACAGCATTAACATGAACCCATTGTCACCAAATCACCACCAACAACTAAAAACTAAACTGAGTCTAAATAAAAGCTTTGTAACTGTCAATGATCCAAGTTGAAACGAGTAGTTGAACTAGAACAGTGAGAAAATACAAGTCAGAATTGCATTGGGCCACACTGAATGACTTTAAAAACTAGTGGTTGTGTATATTAACAGGAGGCCCAGTTAGAGAGAGAAAGCTATTCACAAAAATCTGAAGAATCTCTTTTGGCCATTTTGCACGCACTTTTAAGGTGGATCCTAACTTCAGCTCGTCAGTTCCCCTCTACATTTGTGTAACCGAAGTGCCAGACTTCAATATCAGATCAGGAGGTAAAAGTCTGCTTGTTCCTGTGCTACCCAACCAATCTGGTAAAAACTGATGGAAACTAACTGAAAGTGGACCACGCTGAATGTTTAAATATCAAACTTAAACCTATCTACATCTACTTGTTTAAGCCTGAAGCCTATTTGTTTACATTTGGGTAAATCTGCATTCTGAAAAGTCATGCTGCTTTGGCTACTAGCAGTTCCTCTTCACACTGTACAGATAACAATCACCTGCATTACTCTAATACTGAAGAAAGGGTTGAAATTTGGTGATTATGAGACAAGATGAAGACATAAGGAGTGCATTTTTTAACATGATTTTTAAACTGATTCATAGGCGTTTATCTTTAGTGGATATGTGAAATCCTGACGCCAGTGTAAAGAGTTCTGCTGATTGTAGTGTACAATTTGTGTGCATTTCAATTTCACTGAGTGAAGACAAAGTCAAGTTGGCAGCCAAAGTGTAATGAGCAGGTTGAGCATTGTCCCCCAGATATTTTGTGAAGGGAATTCATTTCAGTTCAATTTTATTTATATAGTGCCAAAACATAACAGAAGTTATCTAAGGGCTCTTTTCATATGGAGCAAGTCTAGACTGACTCTTTATAGTATTATTTAAAGAGACTCAAGAAATCCCACCATGAGCAAGCACTAGGCAACAGTGGCAAGGAAAAACTTCCTTTTAACAGGCGGAAACCTCAAGCAGAACCAGAACCAGAACCAGGCTCTGGGTGGGCGGTCATCTGCCTCAACCGGTTGGGTTGAGAGAAAGAGAGAGAGAGCAGGAGGAAAGAGAACATATCGTAGCACAATGCAAGTTCCCCATAGAGATGTAAAGTAATAGTAACAATAATAGCAGCAGCTGCTGTTGAGCAGGAACACGGGGGCAGCAGGTGGCTGCAACCATAGATCCAGACTCTACAGCTCCGGAGGCAGAAACACCTGCAGAAAGCAACAGAAGGAGAGAGAGAGAGAGAGAGAGAGCACACAACTACGGGAGAGAGAAGCAGTCGAATTAGTAACAAGCATTAATACCACATGAGGGCGTACAGATGAAGAGGGAGAGGAGGAGAGAGGAGCTCTGTGCATCATGGGAAGTCTCCCGGCAGTCTAGGTCTACAGCAGCATAACTAAGGGGGGGGCTCAGGGGTCACTTGAGTCAGCCCGACTATAAGCTTTATCAAAGAGGAAAGTCTTAAGCCTACTCTTAAATGTGAGGAGGGGGTCTGCCTCCCGTGCACAAACTGGGAGCTGGTTCCACAGGAGAGGAGCTTTCTGCATTCTGGGACTATGACAGGGAGCCAGTGCAGAGAAGCTAATAGAGAAATATGAACCTCTTTTCCTGGCTCTTCTCAGTAGATGTGCCACACCACTCTGGATCACCTGGAGAGTCTAATCCAACCTAGACGTAGCAAATGCATGGACTCGTTTTTCCGCATCATTTTGAAACAGGATGGGCCTGATTTTTGTAATGTTACATAGGTGAAAAAAGCAGTCAGGACATATCCTGATCAAAGACAACTCTACAATTCCTGGAGGCCAGGGCAGAGTAACTATATCTTTATATAATGTGTTTCAGAGGTGAAAGAAGAGAACATACTGTAATGTCTTGAATGCTTTGTGCACAAAGGTTAAAAAGCTGGTGTGTCAACAAAGTGAAAATGTGGTCTTTGTAACTCAGTATCATGTTTGGAATATGCTTGGGCCTTTTTTCTCAACTGTGGTAAACTGGATCTATTATGTTGGGTACCACCAGGGACAATGTCCCTCAATGGGCATTTATGCAAAGAAAAACACCTCAAAAATAAACCATTTTCATGGTAAGAAGCAAAAAGGCATATGTTCTAAAAATTTTACTTTATCCAAAACATCCCTTCAAAAGGCTTTAAGGTGATAATTTAATATCTTATTGTGTTTCAACACGTCTACGTGTGGAACAGGGACTGAACCTCAGTTCCAGATGCCAAGATGGCAAGAAAAAAGAAAAATACAGCCTGGAATGAATGATTTGGTAGTCACAATAACTGTGTGACAATTACGATTAATTTCGGTCTGGTGTAATTCAGACCAAAGAAGAAAGACTGTAGAGATGATCACACCCTCGGGTCCCTCAGACTAGAATAAATCCATTCTCTCCCATAGGTACAGGAAATCCAAGTCTTTCATACTTAGCATACTTTTACATAAAGCCATACAAAACAGTTTGGGAGGGTATATGAGTTTAAAACAAATATCACTCAGACAAAATGGTTAATCTAACATCAGATATAACAAAAAAACTATCTCAACAAGTTTCTTTATTTAGCTCAAGTATTTCCCAAATAAAACGCACATGAATAAGACATTAAATGGTTGGCCACACCTTCAATTCAAATTGGAAAACATATTCATACATTTCATTGATGTCTTTGAAAAGACTCTGATGTCGCCTGCTTTGTGCTGTTATAAAAGCTGCTGTATTCTCACCGGTGGACACCACTAAGCAAACAGTAAAGGATACAGAGCAGGTGGAATCAGAGAGCATCACAACTTCCATCACTGCAGTGGACGCAATTCAAGCCAATGCAAAATCTGTAAGTGTTTCAATTATATAATTTTAGTCTTTGTTATTTATTCTAAAATTATATAGTTATTCATTATAACCAATATTACGGTTATTTAATTCATTTTATTGTGTGTGTTATTGTGTGCCTACAGTCACACCTTTATTACCACTAAAATGTAAAATTTCAGTAAGTGCACAAAATTAAGCTATGATGTTACTATTACTTACCATAATTACAATTTTTTTTCTTTTTAAATAGTTTAGGAGTTTATTTTTACAATAAAACAACAAAGTATTGTTGTGTTAACACTACAGTAGATGATGTTTATAATAAATATTAATGCAGAAGTAAGAAAATTAAGCTCTAGACTGGAGGCAAAAAGAAAACTACATGATATATCATCATCATCATAGAAACAATTTAGTTCTATTTATTAACCATTAAACCAGTGAAAAGAAACTGAAGAAGGCAGGCCTCTGTCTTGTCAATACCTTTTAGATAGTTACCCAGGTGGTACAGCGAACAGCATGATTCATTTTGTTATAAGTGTTAATACATTTTAGTAGTTAAATGAAGTACATTAACTGCTGTAAATATAAGTAAGCACATAAAACAACTGAGTTTAACTACTATATGTCTTAAAGACAGTAATGTTTACTAAATTTCAGTTAAATCTGAAGATCTTTTTCATTTACCTAACAAAATTAATGAATTGTGTTCACAAACAGAAAAGACTGTTTGACAATGATGATGAAGATCTGTGTCATCCTTCTTTCGTTTGTTGGTGAGTTAAAATAAGTAATTTCAAAACACTTTGGAAAGAGAGACGTAACAAAAATAAATGTCACACTGATCCATCTTTCTCGATTCAAAACAGCCTCTTGCAATGGACAGTCTGTGAGCACAGCTACTACACTGACAACAACAGCTGACCCAACAGCAACCACAGCTGCAGTAACAACAACAACAGATGCTCCAACAACTACTACAGCTGGTCAAACACCAACCACTGCAGCTCAAACAACAACCACAGCTGAAGCAACGACAACCACAGTGACACCAACAACTGCAGCCCCAACAACGACCACTGCGCCAACAATGACAGCTGCAGAAACAACAACCACAACGGTCCCAACAACATCCATGGTGGCCCTAGCAACAACCACAGCTGCATTAACTACAACCACAGATGCCCAAACAACAACCACAGTGACCCCAACAACAACCACTGCAGCGGCAACAACGACCACAGTTGCCCCAACATCTATTACTGTTGGTCCAACAACAACCACAACTGCAGCAACAACAACTGCAGTTGCCCCAACAACATTTACAACTGCTTCAACGATGACAGCTGCAGAAACAACAACCACAACAACAACCACAGTGACCCCAACCACAACTACAGCTGCTTCAACAACAACTAATCCAACAACGACTACAGCCGCTACAGCTGCTACAACAACAAAAATCACCCCAGGGTCAACGATGGCTGCAGAAACAACAACCACAACTGCCCCAAAAACAACAACCATAACTGCTTCAATGACGACAGCTGCAGAAACAACAACCACAACTGCCCCAACAACAACCACATTGACCCCAACAACAACCACATTGAACCCAACAACAACCACAGCTGGTCCAACAACTACTATGGTCGGTCCAACACCAACCACCGCAGCCCCAACAACGACCACAGCTGCAGCAACAACAACCATAACTGCTCCAACAATGATAGCTGCAGAAACAACAACCACAACTGCCCCAACAACAGTGACCCCAACAACAACCACAGCTGCTCCAGTGACAACTAATCCAACAGCTACCACTGTTGCCACAACAACAACTACAACTGCAACATCAACAACCACAGTTGCCCCAACAGCAACCACAGCTGCTACAACTACTACGATTGGTCCAACAACAACCACCCCAGCCCCAACAATGACTATAGCTGCAGCAACAACAACCACAACTGCCCCAATAACAACCATAACTGCTCCAATGACAACACCTGCAGCAACAACAACCACAACTGCCCCAACAACAACAACAACCATAACTGCTCCAATGACGACAGCTGCATCAATAACAACTACAACTGCCCCAACAATAACCACATTGACCCCAACAACAACCACAGCAGGTCCAACAACTACTACGGTAGGTCCAACACCAACCACCGCAGCCCCAACAACGACCACAGCTGCCCCAACAACAACCACAACTGCCCCAACAACCACAACAGTGACCCCAACAACAACCACAGCTGCTCCAACGACAACTATTCCAACAGCTACTACTGTTGCCACAACAACTGCAGCTGCAGCAGCATCAACAACCACAGTTGCCCCAACAGCAACCACAGCTGCTACAACTACTACGATTGGTCCAATATCAACCACCCCAGCCCCAACAATGACCACAGCTGCAGCAACAACAACCATAACTGCTCCAATGACGACAGCTGCAGAAACAACAACCACAACTGCCCCAACAACAACCACTTTGACCCCAACAACAACCACAGCTGGTCCAACAACTACTACGGTCGGTCCAACACCAACCACCGCAGCCCCAACAATGACCACAGCTGCAGCAGCAACAACCATAACTGCTCCAACGACAACAGCTGCAGAAACAACAACCATAATTGCCCCAACAACGACAACAGTGACCCCAACAACAACCACAGTTGCTCCAGTGACAACTAATCCAACAGCTGCCACTGTTGCCACAAGAACTAAAGTCGCAACATCAACAACCACAGTTGCCCCAACAGCAACCACAGCTGCTACAACTACTACGATTGGTCCAATATCAACCACCCCAGCCCCAACAATGACCACAGCTGCAGCAACAACAACCACAACTGCCCCAACAACAACCACAACTGCCCCAACAACAACCATAACTGCTCCAATGACGACAGCTGCATCAATAACAACTACCACTGCCCCAACAACAACCACATTGACCCCAACAACTACTACGGTCGGTCCAACACCAACCACCGCAGCCCCAACAACGACCACAGCTGCAGCAACAACAACCACATTGACCCCAACAACAACCACAGTTTCTCCAGTGACAACTAATCCAACAGCTAACTGTTGCCACAACAGTTTCAACAACCACAGTTGCCCCAACAGCAACCACAGCTGCTACAACTACTACGAATGGTCCAATATAATCAACACCACAGCTATCACTGTTGCCACAACAGCTACAGTGCTGCAGCACTGCATCAACAACCACAGTTGCCCCAACAGCAACCACAGCTGCTACAACTACTACGAATGGTCCAATATCAACCACCCCAGCTACAACAATGACCACAGCTGCAGCAACAACAACCACAACTGCCCCAACAACAACCATAACTGCTCCAATGACGACAGCTGCAGAAACAGCAACAACAACTGCCCCAACAACGACAACAGTGACCTCAACAACAACCACAGCTGCTCCAGTGACAACTAATCCAACAGCTACCACTGTTGCCACAACAACAACTACAACTGCAACATCAACAACCACAGTTGCCCCAACAGCAACCACAGCTGCTACAACTACTACGATTGGTCCAATATCAACCACCCCAGCCCCAACAACAACCACAGCTGCAGCAACAACAACCACAACTGCCCCATTAACAACCATAACTGCTCCAATGACGACACCTGCAGAAACAACAACCACAACTGCCCCAACAACAACCACAGCTGCTCCAACGACAACTAATCCAACAGCTACTACTGTTGCCACAACAACTACAGCTGCAGCAGCATCAACAACCACAGTTGCCCCAACAGCAACCACAGCTGCTACAACTACTACGATTGGTCCAACAACAACCACCCCAGCCCCAACAATGACCACACCTGCAGCAACAACAACCACAACTGCCCCAACAACAACAACCATAACTGCTCCAATGACGACAGCTGCAGAAACAACAACCACAACTGCCCCAACAACAACCACATTGACCCCAACAACAACCACAGTTGCTCCAGTGACAACTAATCCAACAGCTACCACTGTTGCCACAACAACTACAGCTGCAGCAGCATCAACAACCACAGTTGCCCCAACAGCAACCAAAGCTGCTACAACTACTACGATTGGTCCAACAACAACCATCCCAGCCCCAACAATGAACACAGCTGCAGCAACAACAACCACAACTGCCCCAACAACAACCATAACTGCTCCAATGACGACAGCTGCAGAAACAACAACCACAACTGCCCCAACAACAACCACAGCTGGACCAACAACTACTACGGTCGGTCCAACACCAACCACCGCAGCCCCAACAACGACCACAACTGCAGCAGCAACAACCATAACTGCTACAATGACCACAGCTGCAGCAACAACAACCACAACTGCCCCAATAACAACCATAACTGCTCCAATGACTACACCTGCAGAAACAACAACCACAACTGCCCCAACAACAACCACAGCTGCTCCAACGACAACTAATCCAACAGCTACTACTGTTGCCACAACAACTACAGCTGCAGCAGCATCAACAACCACAGTTGCCCCAACAGCAACCACAGCTGCTACAACTACTACGATTGGTCCAACAACAACCACCCCAGGCCCAACAACAACCACAGCTGCAGAAACAACAACCACAGCTGCCCCAACAACAAACACAGCTGCTCCAATGAGAACTAATCCAACAGCTACTACTGTTGCCACAACTACAGCTGCAGCAGCATCAACAACCACAGTTGCCCCAACAGCAACCACAGCTGCTACAACTACTACGATTGGTCCAACAACATCCACCCCAGCCCCAACATTGACCACACCTGCAGCAACAACAACCACAACTACCCTAATAACAACAACCATAACTGCTCCAATGACGACAGCTGCATCAATAACAACTACCACTGCCCCAACAACAACCACATTGACCCCAACAACTACTACGGTCGGTCTAACACCAACCACCGCAGCCCCAACAACGACCACAGCTGCAGCAACAACAACCACATTGACCCCAACAACAACCACAGTTGCTCCAGTGACAACTAATCCAACAGCTACCACTGTTGCCACAACAACTACAGCTGCAGCAGCATCAACAACCACAGTTGCCCCAACAGCAACCACAGCTGCTACAACTACTACAAATGGTCCAATATCAACCACCCCAGCTCCAACAATGACCACAGTTGCAGCAACAACAACCACAACTGCCCCAACAACAACCATAACTGCTCCAATGACAACAGCTGCAGAAACAGCAACAACAACTGCCCCAACAACGACAACAGTGACCCCAACAACAACCACAGCTGCTCCAGTGACAACTAATCCAACAGCTACCACTGTTGCCACAACAACAACTACAACTGCAACATCAACAACCACAGTTGCCCCAACAGCAACCACAGCTGCTACAACTACTACGATTGGTCCAATATCAACCACCCCAGCCCCAACAACAACCACAGCTGCAGCAACAACAACCACAACTGCCCCAATAACAAACATAACTGCTCCAATGACGACACCTGCAGAAACAACAACCACAACTGCCCCAACAACAAACACAGCTGCTGCAACGACAACTAATCCAACAGCTACTACTGTTGCCACAACAACTACAGCTGCAGCAGCATCAACAACCACAGTTGCCCCAACAGCAACCACAGCTGCTACAACTACTACGATTGGTCCAACAACAACCACCCCAGCCCCAACAACAACCACAGCTGCAGAAACAACAACCACAACTGCCCCAACAACAAACACAGTTGCTCCAATGAGAACTAATCCCACAGCTACTACTGTTGCCACAACTACAGCTGCAGCAGCATCAACAACCACAGTTGCCCCAACAGCAACCACAGCTGCTACAACTACTACGATTGGTCCAACAACAACCACCCCAGCCCAAACAATGACCACACCTGCAGCAACAACAACTACAACTGCCCCAAAAACAACAACCATAACTGCTCCAATGACGACAGCTGCATCAATAACAACTACAACTGCCTCAACAACGACCACATTGACCCCAACAACTACTACGGTCGGTCCAACACCAACCACCCCAGCCCCAACAACAACCACAGCTGCAGCAACAACAACCATAACTGCTCCATTGACCACAGCTGCAGAAACAACAACCACAACTACCCCAACAACGACAACAGTGACCCCAACAACAACCACAGTTGCTCCAATGACAACTAATCCAACAGCTACCACTGTTGCCACAACTACTACAACTGCAACATCAACAACCACAGTTGCCCCAACAGCAACCACAGCTGCTGCAACTACTACGATTGGTCCAATATCAACCACCCCAGCCCCAACAATGACCACAGCTGCAGCAACAACAACCACAACTGTCCCAACAACAACCATAACTGCTCCAATGACGACAGCTGCAGAAACAACAACCACAACTACCCCAACAACAACCACATTGACCCCAACAACAACCACACAACCACATTGACCCCAACAACAACCACAGCTGGTCAAACAACTACTACGGTCGGTCCAACACCAACCACTGCAGCCCCAACAACGACCACAGCTGCAGCAACAACAACCATAACTGCTCCAATGACCACAGCTTCAGAAACAACAACCACAACTACCCCAACAACAACCACAGTTGCTCCAGTGACAACTAATCCAACAGCTACCACTGTTGCCACAACAACTACAGCCGCAACGTCAACAACCACAGTTGCCCCAACAGCAACCACAGCTGCTGCAACTACTATGATTTGTCCAACAACAACCACCCCAGCCCCAACAATGACCACAGCTGCAGCAACAACAACCACAACTGCCCCAACAACAACCATAACTGCTCCAATGACGACAGATGCAGAAACAACAACCACAACTGCCCCAACAACAACCACAGCTGCTCCAACGACAACTAATCCAACAGCTACTACTGTTGCCACAACAACTACAGCTGCAGCAGCATCAACAACCACAGTTGCCCCAACAGCAACCAAAGCTGCTACAACTACTACGATTGGTCCAACAACAACCATCCCAGCCCCAACAATGAACACAGCTGCAGCAACAACAACCACAACTGCCCCAACAACAACCATAACTGCTCCAATGACGACAGCTGCAGAAACAACAACCACAACTGCCCCAACAACAACCACAGCTGGACCAACAACTACTACGGTCGGTCCAACACCAACCACCGCAGCCCCAACAACGACCACAACTGCAGCAGCAACAACCATAACTGCTACAATGACCACAGCTGCAGCAACAACAACCACAACTGCCCCAATAACAACCATAACTGCTCCAATGACTACACCTGCAGAAACAACAACCACAACTGCCCCAACAACAACCACAGCTGCTCCAACGACAACTAATCCAACAGCTACTACTGTTGCCACAACAACTACAGCTGCAGCAGCATCAACAACCACAGTTGCCCCAACAGCAACCACAGCTGCTACAACTACTACGATTGGTCCAACAACAACCACCCCAGGCCCAACAACAACCACAGCTGCAGAAACAACAACCACAGCTGCCCCAACAACAAACACAGCTGCTCCAATGAGAACTAATCCAACAGCTACTACTGTTGCCACAACTACAGCTGCAGCAGCATCAACAACCACAGTTGCCCCAACAGCAACCACAGCTGCTACAACTACTACGATTGGTCCAACAACATCCACCCCAGCCCCAACATTGACCACACCTGCAGCAACAACAACCACAACTACCCTAATAACAACAACCATAACTGCTCCAATGACGACAGCTGCATCAATAACAACTACCACTGCCCCAACAACAACCACATTGACCCCAACAACTACTACGGTCGGTCTAACACCAACCACCGCAGCCCCAACAACGACCACAGCTGCAGCAACAACAACCACATTGACCCCAACAACAACCACAGTTGCTCCAGTGACAACTAATCCAACAGCTACCACTGTTGCCACAACAACTACAGCTGCAGCAGCATCAACAACCACAGTTGCCCCAACAGCAACCACAGCTGCTACAACTACTACAAATGGTCCAATATCAACCACCCCAGCTCCAACAATGACCACAGTTGCAGCAACAACAACCACAACTGCCCCAACAACAACCATAACTGCTCCAATGACAACAGCTGCAGAAACAGCAACAACAACTGCCCCAACAACGACAACAGTGACCCCAACAACAACCACAGCTGCTCCAGGGACAACTAATCCAACAGCTACCACTGTTGCCACAACAACAACTACAACTGCAACATCAACAACCACAGTTGCCCCAACAGCAACCACAGCTGCTACAACTACTACGATTGGTCCAATATCAACCACCCCAGCCCCAGCAACAACCACAGCTGCAGCAACAACAACCACAACTGCCCCAATAACAACCATAACTGCTCCAATGACGACACCTGCAGAAACAACAACCACAACTGCCCCAACAACAAACACAGCTGCTGCAACGACAACTAATCCAACAGCTACTACTGTTGCCACAACAACTACAGCTGCAGCAGCATCAACAACCACAGTTGCCCCAACAGCAACCACAGCTGCTACAACTACTACGATTGGTCCAACAACAACCACCCCAGGCCCAACAACAACCACAGCTGCAGAAACAACAACCACAGCTGCCCCAACAACAAACACAGCTGCTCCAATGAGAACTAATCCAACAGCTACTACTGTTGCCACAACTACAGCTGCAGCAGCATCAACAACCACAGTTGCCCCAACAGCAACCACAGCTGCTACAACTACTACGATTGGTCCAACAACAACCACCCCAGCCCAAACAATGACCACACCTGCAGCAACAACAACTACAACTGCCCCAAAAACAACAACCATAACTGCTCCAATGACGACAGTTGCATCAATAACAACTACAACTGCCCCAACAACGACCACATTGACCCCAACAACTACTACGGTCGGTCCAACACCAACCACCCCAGCCCCAACAACGACCACAGCTGCAGCAACAACAACCATAACTGCTCCAATGACCACAGCTGCAGAAACAACAACCACAACTACCCCAACAATGACAACAGTGACCCCAACAACAACCACAGTTGCTCCAATGACAACTAATCCAACAGCTACCACTGTTGCCACAACTACTACAGCCGCAACATCAACAACCACAGTTGCCCCAACAGCAACCACAGCTGCTGCAACTACTACGATTGGTCCAATATCAACCACCCCAGCCCCAACAATGACCACAGCTGCAGCAACAACAACCATAACTGCTCCAATGACGACAGCTGCAGAAACAACAACCACAACTGCCCCAACAACAACCACATTGACCCCAACAACAACCACAGCTGGACCAACAACTACTACGGTCGGTCCAACACCAACCACCGCAGCCCCAACAACGACCACAGCTGCAGCAGCAACAACCATAACTGCTACAACGACCACAGCTGCAGCAACAACAACCACAACTGCCCCAATAACAACCATAACTGCTCCAATGACAACACCTGCAGAAACAACAACCACAACTGCCCCAACAACAACCACAGCTGCTCCAACGACAACTAATCCAACAGCTACTACTGTTGCCACAACAACTACAGCTGCAGCAGTATCAACAACCACAGTTGCCCCAACAGCAACCACAGCTGCTACAACTACTACGATTGGTCCAACAATATCCACCCCAGCCCCAACATTGACCACACCTGCAGCAACAACAACCACAACTACCCTAATAACAACAACCATAACTGCTCCAATGACGACAGCTGCATCAATAACAACTACCACTGCCCCAACAACAACCACATTGACCCCAACAACAACCACAGCTGCTACAACAACTACTATGGTCGGTCCCACACCAATCACCGCAGCCCCAACAATGACCACAGCTGCTGCAACAACAACCATAACTGCTCCAACAACGACAACAGTGACCCGAACAACAACCACAGCTGCTCCAACGACCACAGCTGCAGAAACAACAACCACAACTGCCCCAACAACGACAACAGTGACCCCAACAACAACCACAGCTGCTCCAACGACGACAGCTGCAGAAACAACAACCACAACTGCCCCAAAAATGACAACAGTGACCCCAAAAACCACCACAGCGGCTCCAACAACAACTAATCCAACAACTACAACTGTTGCCACAAGAACAACTACAGCATCAACAACCACTGCTGCCCTGACAACAACAATGACAGCTACAACAAGGACAACCACATTGACCCCAATAACAACCACTGCAGTGGCAACAACAATGACAGATACAGAAAGAACAACCACAGCTGCAGCAACAATGACCACAGCTGGTCCAACAACTAGTATGGTTGGTCCAACACCAACAATCACAGCCCCAATAATGACCACAGCTGCAGCAACAACAACCCCAGTTGTCCCACCAACAACCACAACTGCTCCAACAATGATAGCTGCAGAAATAACAACCACAACTGCCCCAACAACCATAGCTGCAGCAACTACAACCACTGCTTCCCCGACAATAACAACAACAGCTGCAGCAGCAACAACAACAACAACCATAGTGACCCCAACCACAACCACTGCAGCGGCAACGATCACAGCTGCTCCAACAACTACTATGGGTGGTTCAACACCAACCACTGCAGCCCCGGGAGTAACCACAGCTGCCCCAACAACAACCACAACTGCAGCAACTACAACCACTGCTGCCCTGACAACAATCACAACTGCCCCAACAATGACCACAGTGACCCCAACAACAACCACAACTGCTCAAATGACGAATGCTGCAGAAACAACAGCCACATCTGCAGGAACTACAACCACTGCAGCCCCAACAATAACCACAGCTGCAGCAACAACAGCCGCAGTTGCCCAAACAACAACTGCAGCTGCTCCAACAATGACAGCTACAGAAACAACAACCACAACTGTCCCAGCAATGACCACAGTGACCCCAACAACAACCACAACTGTCCCAAAAATGACCACAGTGACCCCAACAACAACCACAGCTGCTCCAATGACAACTAATCCAACAACTACTTCTGCAGCAGCAACAACGACCATGGCTGCAGCAACAACTACTGCCCCAGGAAGAACGACAGCTGACACTGGAGCAACCACAGTGGCCCCAGAAGCAACCATAGCTGCCCCGGGAGCAACCACAGCTGCCCCAGGAACAACCACAGCTGCCTCAGAAACAACCACAGCAGCCCCAGGAGCAACCACAGCTGCTGCTAGAGCAACAGTGGCCCTGGGAGTAACCACAGCTGCCCCAACGACAACCACAGCTGCAGCAACTACAACCACTGCTGCCCCGACAACAACCACTGCAGCAACAACAACCATACTGACCCCAACAACAACCACTACAGTGGCAACAATGACAACGGCTCCAGCAACAATAACCACAGCTGCAGCAACAACACCCACAACTGCACCAACTACAACCACTGCTGCCCCACCAACAATGACAGCTGCAACAAAGACAACCACAGTGACCTCAACAACAGCCACTGCAGTGGCAGCAATGACCACGGCTGCAGCAACAACGACCACAGCTGCTGCAACAATGTCCACAACTGCTCCAACAACTACTATGGGTGGTCCAACACCAACCACAGCAGCCCAAACTACAACCACAGCTTCTCCAATGACGTCAGCTGGCGAAACAACAACCACATCTGCCCCAACAATGACCACAGTGACCCCAACAACAACCACAGCTGCTCCAACAACAACTAATCGAACAACTACTACTGCAACAACAACAACAGCCCCAGGAAGAACCACAGCTGCCGCTGGAGCAGCCACAGCTGCCCCAGGAGCAACTACAGCTGCCCCAGGAGCAACAACAGCTGGCCCGGGAGCAACTACAGTGGCCCCAGGAGCAACCATAGCTGCCCCAGCAGGAACCACAGCTGCTGCTGGAGCAACCACAGCTGCACCAGGAACAACCACAGCTGCTGCTGGAACAACCGCAGCTGCTGCTGGAGCAACTACAGCTGCGCCGGGAGCAACCACAGCTGCGCCGGCAGCAACCACAGCTGCCCTGGGAGCAACCACTGCTGCCCCGGGAGCAACCATAGCTGCCCCAGCATCAACCACAGCTGGTGCTGGAGCAAAACTGGCCCCGGGAGTAGCCACAGCTGTCCCAGGAGCAACCACAGCTGCCCCAGCAACAATTACAGCTGCCACTGGAGCAACAGTGGTCCCTGGAGCAACCACAGCTGCCCTGGGAGCAACCACAGCTTCCCCAGTAGCACCCACAGCTGCCACTGGAGCAACCACAGCTGTCATTGGAGCAACCACAGCTGCCCCCGCAGTAACCACAGCTGCTCTGGGAACAAACACAACTGCCCCCTTAGGAACCACAGTTTCCCCAGGAGCAACCACAGTTGCCCCAGGAACAACCACAGCTGCAGCTGGATCAACAGTGGCCCTGGGAGCAACTACAGCTGCCGCTGGCCCAACCACAGCCGTCGCTGGAGCAACCACATCTCACCCAGGAACAACCACAGCTGCTGCTGGAGCAACCACAGCTGCTCAGGGAGCAACTACAGCTGCCCCACGAGCAACTACAGCTTCCCCAGTAGCAACGACAGCTGCCCTTGGAGCAACCACAGCTTCCCCAGTAGCAACCACAGCTGCTCCGGGAGCAACCACTGCTGCCCCAGGAGCAACTACATCGGCTGCAGCAGCAACCACAGTTGCCCTGGGAGCAACCACAGCTTCCCCAGTAGCAACAACAGCTGCCCCGGGAGCAACCACAGCTGTCCCAGGAGCAACCACAGCTGCCCTGGGAGCAACCACAGCTTCCACTGCAGTAACCACAGCTGCTCCAACAGTAACCACAGTTTCCCCAGGAGCAATCACAGGTGTTCCAGGAACAACCACAGCTGCAGATGGAGCAATAGTGGCCCTGGGAGCAACCACAGCTTCCCCAGTAGCAACAACAGCTGCCCCGGGAGCAACCACAGCTGCCCCGGAAGCAACTATAGCTGCCCCAGGAGCAACTACAGTGGCTGCAGCAGCAACCACAGCTGCCCCGGGAGCAACCATAGCTGCCCCGGCAGCAACCACAGCTGCTGCTGGAGCAACACTGGCCCCGGGAGTAACCACAGCTGTCCCAGGAGCAACCACAGCTGTCCCAGGAGCAATCACAGCTGCCCCAGGAGCAGCCACATTTGCCCCAGCAACAACCACAGCTGCCTCTGGAGCAACAACTGCCTCTTCTTCTGTCATCAACAAAACAAGTTTTCTTTTAGTCATAGTAGTGGTTACAGCAGTTCTTTGGAATTAATATCTGGACTGGAACACAGGACTAATTACCTACAGCTTTTAAGCACTGTGTACTGTGTATTGTTTATGATGAAACTGAAGGATTTCGCTTAATTTATTGTTAATTTTGATCATATTCACACTATATTTGGATGTGTTTGGTAATAGGCCATGTATTGTAATAAAAGTATTAAAATATAAAATGTAAAGAACCCGGCTTTTATTTGTTGTTTTTGTTTGTAATGGAGCATCTTGCTCATATTTGTTTCTTCTGGTAGTGCGTGGTTAGGCCATGTTGGTTTGCTAACTCGTAGAACACATTACAACCCTTTTAGTTCATCATTACAGCCAAGAATAGGCTACAAAGAACCCTCAAGTGTACCAACAAGCATTACACGAAATAGTTCATACAAACATAAAAAAGTACTATACTAAACTAAACTATACTAAACAACTACCAAGGGTGAGGTTTTCTGATATTTATATTGTGACTATTCTTTCTAAATTCTATAATAAAATATATATATAATACCATTTGGCAAGTTTCACTGAACTACTGCTGGTCTTGAATGAAATATGAAATGAATAATTTGGCACTTGTACTTTAATAAACTTTATTTCTGTAGCACAACAAAGTTACACATTGCTTTACAGGGAAACAATAACATCAAATGCAAATTATAACAGACAATGAGATTGTCATTGTGATTATCTATATTTTGATTTAGATAAAAAAAAAAAATGCAAAAATATGCAAACCTTTGTATGGGTAAATTTTAGTTTGAGTCCATTGATAATAATAATCAATATTCTAAGCACGTTAAATATTATTGGCAGCACATAGATAATTTATTTTTAATTTGGGGTGGTCATGCGGACACTCTCGAAAGATTTCATTTTTATTTCAATTCAAATTAGATTAAATAAAGTTTGTAGTAAATTATAATCCAGAGAGCATCACTTTTCCAGATGTACAGGTTTTAAAAATAAGTGTTTAAGAAGGAGACTGACCAGAACACCTTTTTACATTTTGACAGATCATCCTCCTTTGAAGAAAAGTCTACTTTAGTTTTCATGACACAGACGTAAATGTGACTCAGATGCTTCTTTAGAGACTTCCTCATGCTTCCTTGTGTCTATTGGTATTTCCTGCTCCAATTCATTCCCTCTTTTATACATATTGAGTTATTTTGGTACATACGTAGAAACACCTGATACATTCTGGAGATGACTTTACCCAACTTTACTCTGGCTGTATATTTATCCAGAATTGATCCATTTCAATAAGATTTGTTACTCCATCCAAATCGTTATGTTTGGTTAACCTCTCAGCTGTAGAAATCTGAAAAATTCTGATTTTGGTAGACCAAATTCAACCCTTATTTGTTGAAATGAAAACCCAGTGTCTAGAGGGTTAGGAGCAAAATTCCTAATCAAACTTATGCTTGATAGAGACGAGACTTTGCATTTCAGTGCAATGTTAATTACCTCTGCTTCACAGGCATTGGGGTTGTTCAAGTTCCCGATTGTGGAGGGCAATTGAGAAAAAAGGTTACAACAGAGAGAGTATGCATTCATTATCTGATCATTGGCTTAAACAAAGATTTGTCATTGTCCTGCTTTTGGTGATATTAATTACATTCAGGTCTCCATGCAAATGTAACGCCAATTTTAACAGAATTTCCAGAAAACCGGTAAACAAGAAAATGTGAATTAATGCACGTTTTCATCCATCACCATTCTGTGAATATGAGGAGTTGGTTCATGGAGATAAACAGCTGGTGGAGCTAATTCTGCAATTGGTGCCAATAAACCATTGCAGAAGAAGAAGAGGACACAATGAGATAACGCTGGTAAAAGAGCTCTAGTCAAAGCTCAAACACTGAAAAACATGATGGAAATATGACATTCATTTTTCTTTCATGTATTAATGTGAGGAAGGTTACAGCCTCCTCATCGCTCCACACAGATTTGTTTTCTTCAGCTCTAATATACGTCATCATTTATTTGCTAAGTCTGTCTCCACTGCACTTTGTCACATTTTGCTTTTCCACCTCAGCCAAGCATTAAACTTTTTGCCATTTCAGCATTCCCCTGGCTGGCTCCCAGAGGCAGAGCAACACATCTGCACCAATCAACTGCCCTAAAGTGGTCGATGACTTGACTATGGTGGAGGGTATGGAGGTTTAGGCGTTAGAATGAATAAGGCTATGGAATAATATTTACCTGCCAGAATACCTGAAATGAATCTCTGACTTAATTCCTTTATGTAGCTGAAATGTTTGAGACATGTATTGATAATTACTGAGGCAGAATTTGATGTAGAATTTGAATACATTTTCTGAGGATTTCACCAAAGCCAAAGTATTTCACTGTTGTAGGAGAGACTGGTAGGAGAGAGCATTTCACTTTGTCAAATACCTTCTGTTTTGAGGGAGGTCATTATGCTTTTGTGTGATTAGAAAAACCTGTAAAACCGGTTTATTCTGGATGTATGGAATAGTTGTTTTCAGTCTTAGTCCAAGGGCTTTTTCTTATTATCTGTACATCAGATTGTAGTGGAGATAATGAGTATTAGCTTTTACAGATTTGAAATCTGTGCTCACTGAAGTGGAAAATTTGGCAGAGGTGAAAACCAGTCCTTCCATGAATGCATGAGTATATCTGTGGCAAGGGTAACGTTCTGTGCCAACAGCTGTTGGCAACTGGAACTATTTCCACAGAAGAAATAGTTCCTATGAAACATCGTTCCATTGAAGCCTGTTGCTTCAGCTGAATTTTTCAAATGTAGTATTTCATTATCTCAAAGCCTGCGTAAACAAACCAAAGTTGTCTACCAGTCTAGCAACTGGACATTAAACAGAGTGCAACTGACATGAATATCAGGGGGCTCATAGATCTGGGGCTGGTTTCACAAAGATAGACTTTGACTATGGCTTAGAGCTAACAGCCAGTCTAAATTCACATCTAAATCTGTTGTGCAAAGCTGTCTAGATCTTGTCTATCTTAAGTACGACTAATTTGCTATGAATTCTGGAAGAAATAAGGACCTTTTTCAAACTAAAAAACAAGGCAAAGACTGAGCAATCGTGTCAAACCACCGCTCTGTTCACTGCTAGCAGAAAATGTTTGCCTCCTGGAAAAATTCAAGTACAAGTGAAGTGTAACAATACAAAAACCTCTGAATAGCATAAAATGTTAACACAGTGCAGACCTGCAGCAGAGCTGAGCTGCTGTGGCTTCTTAATGCGGCAGGGCTCAGTACTTCCTCTAACTCCTCAATCAGACTCAGGATAGATTCACTGGACAAAAGAAAATGACTGATGATGTCCTCACTGCTGTATATTTCCAACAGGTTACTGCGCTCTCTAATAACTCTTTCCTTTCTCATTGCTTGCTCCTCAACATTATTAGCAAACCACAAATTATGAACCGTGTTTTCCTCTTTTTTTTGTCATTTGGTGCCACTGTTCAGCAGGTGTCACTGATTGTTACCATGCAAACATGGCTCTTATATTAGCCGGGGGGTTGGATGGCTAAAATTTTGAGTCTGTATTTTTGAAATTGACTGTCTAAATTAAGACTGGCCAGTCTAAAATATCTTTGTGAAACCAGGCCCAGCACTGTTACCTCACAGCAAGGATTGATCGGGTCACCTGGGTTCTTTGTGTGTGGAGTTGCTGTTGTTGTTGTTCTCCCTATCTGCTGGTCCTCTAACCTCATCATACAGCCAGATAGAGGGCGTTGTAGCTTAAAATAGAGGAAATTGTTATCAATATGATATGGCACATTTTGCTAACTAATATCATTGACATTGTTTATTGGCCCAGACTGGATAATCAGACTTTGAAGCTGATGTCTGGAGGCCGGTTCTCTTCATTGATATGTTTGTTTAGTGATATGGTGATATGTTCGTTTTGCTGGTGAAGCGGCATTCACCAGCCACTTCACATAATCCAGGGAACTCTGCATAACCTGTATAATTAGCTCTGACTATCCAATAGTTGTTAAGATATTTCAAATAAAATCACAAATGTCAACCTCATGGTGGCGCTGGAGGAAAATTCAGGGGACCACCAAAGTCATTAGGATACATTTAATCAATCAATCAATCAAAATGTATTTATATAGCACCTTTCAAACAAATCAAATGCAATTCAAAGTGCTTTACAAGCGATTGACAAACGTAGGATGTTAAAAATGGATTTAGAGACTAATGCACACCAAAACAAGCAACAAAGCATAAATGATAATACAAGCAATAAAAATAGCCTACAAATAAAATCTTGAAATACTATACAAAATAAATATAAAATAGTAAAATAGTAAAATGTTAACAAAATAAAATAGAATTAAATAAATAATAATAATCAGCAATAAATTGTTGATAAAACAGAGAATAAAACAAATAATAACAATGATGGTAAATACAATAAGCACAAATTATAAGACCATAAAATTATAAAACACTACATAGTCTGGGAACCAAAATGTTCCAAATTTTGTGGCAATCCACCTTGTGGGTTTGGAGATGTTTCACTGGATAAATGAAAACCTGGTCCCGCTGGTGGCACTAGAGATGTAACCAGGAGATTCGTCCTCTGGGGACTCTGAATATCTGTACAACATTTCAATCCATCCAACAGTTGTTCAGATATTTCAGCCTGGACCAATGTGGTGGACCATCTGACAAGCCATCAGTGCCATCCTGAGAGCCACTCAACCAGAAACTCAAAATAGCCCTTACGTATCAGTGTGATTGTCTGTCTATAATGTGTAAGCCATGTGATCACATTCCTCCACTCAGAGACATCTCTGTATTCTACCGTCTTCATACAGATGGATTTAAGCAAAGTCAGAAAGTTCTAAAGATATTCAAAGTCAAAAAGGTAAAAAAAAAGCTGGTGTGACAACAAAGTGAAGGAGGCATTGTGGTGCTGTGGGAATTTAAGAAAAAAGCAAGACCCAGAAAATAGCATGTGACCGGGGTATGGTTGTATTTTTATGGTGAGATTAAAAAAATGGCACACATTCTAAAATTTTCACTTTATCTAAAATGTCCTGTGAAATTACTTCGAATTGGTAATTTATAATTCTATTGTCTTTCAACATGTCTCCTCATGAAGCAGGGACTGAATGTCAGGTGGAGGTAAACTGGAGAGTCTGAATGGCAAAAAAAAACAAAAAAAGAGAAGAAAAATAGAGACTTGTAATGCATGATTTGGTAAAGTTAGTCACAATAAAGAATTATAGGAATGACTTTCTGAATGTTTATGGCTATTTGTCGCTTACAACAAGGCTGTGTTCTATATTTAGTAAAAGTATTGCCCAAATAAAAGGCGCATGAATAAGACATTACATGGTTGGCCACACCTTCAATAGAGTTTGAAAGACATATTCATATATTTCATTTAAGTCTTTGAAAAGACTGATGTTGCCTGCTTTGTGCTGTTATAAAAGCTGCTGTATTCTCACTAGTGGACACCACTAAGCAAACAGCAAAGAATACAGAGAAGATGGAATCAGAGAGCATCCCAACTGCCATCACTACAGTGGACGCAATTCACGCCAAGGCTAAATCTGTAAGTGTTTCAGTTATATTATGTGTGTTAATAATTATTACTAATGTTATAGTTATTTTATTGTATTTTAGCTGGATCTTGTGGATTTTTTTCTTGAAGATTTTTTTTTTTTGAAAAATGATTGTGTCTACAGTATTAAAATATAATGTTCTTACACTGAATGTAATTCCAACTTCTTAATGTCTTTTCTTGTAATTAACTGTACTAATTTGCTTTATGATGAGATTTATTTCTGAAAATAAATGGAAGAAGGCCGGTATGTGTCTTGTCGATCACTTTTAGATAGTTACCCCAGCTGTAAAGCTAACGGGGTGGGAAAGCATGATTCTTTTCACTGGCAAAAATCATTGTAAAATTTCACGTTTTAGAAGAAAGCTATAACTGTTAATACATTTTAAAAATTAAATAATGTAAAATAACTGCTTAAAATTTAAGTTGGCACTTAAAATAAGCTTTACTAAATATTTTAAAGACAGTAAAGGTTACTAATGTTCATGGAGAACTGAAGCTATTTTCTTCATTTACCTAAGAAAAATAATGAATTGTGTTCCCGAACAGCAGCAACCGTTTACACGATGGGAATGAAGATCTGTGTCATCCTTCTTTTGTTTACTGGTGAGTTAAATAATGATTTCCCAAAGAAAATAAATTTAAACTATGAAACATGGGACCAAACCAAATCTAAATGTGACACTGATCTATCATTTTCAATGCAAAACAGCTTCACAACAGTCCACTACCACAGCCATCCCAACAACGATAGCTGGAGAAACAACAACTAGAGCGTCTCCAACAATGACAGAAGAATCTACAACAACCACGGCTGCTCAAACAACCACAGCTGCCCCATCAACAACCACAGCTGGTGAAACAACAACCACAGCTGCTCCAGTATCAACAACCCCTGCCCCAATAACAACCTCAGGCAACCCGACAACAACCACAGCTGTGGAAACAACAACCACAGCTGCTCCAGTATCAACCACCACTGCCCTAATTACAACCACAGGCCCAACACCAACAGCTGGTGAAACAACAAACACAGCTGCTCTAGTATCAACCACCACTGCCCTAATTACAACCACAGGCACCCCAACAACAACCACAATGGAAGCAACAACAACCACAGCTTCCCCAACAACGACAGAAGCACCGCCAACAACCACAGCTGCACAAACAACAACCACAGCTGGTGAAACAACAACCACAGCTGCTCCAGTATCAACAACCCCTGCCCCAATAACAACCTCAGGCAACCCGACAACAACCACAGCTGTGGAAACAACAACCACAGCTGCTCCAGTATCAACCACCACTGCCCTAATTACAACCACAGGCCCAACACCAACAGCTGGTGAAACAACAAACACAGCTGCTCTAGTATCAACCACCACTGCCCTAATTACAACCACAGGCACCCCAACAACAACCACAATGGAAGCAACAACAACCACAGCTTCCCCAACAACGACAGAAGCACCGCCAACAACCACAGCTGCACAAACAACAACCACTGCTGCCCCATCAACCACCACAGCTGTCCCAACACCGACAGCTGGTGAAAAAACAACCATAGCCGGGGAAACAACAACCACAGCTGCCCCAGCAACAACCACTGTGGCCCCTACAACAACTACAGCTGTAGCGACAACAACCACACCGGCTCTAGTATCAACCACCACTGCCCCAATAACAACCACAGGCATCCCAACAACAACCACAATTGAAGCAAAAACAACCACAGCTTCCCCAACAACAACAGAAGCACCAACAACCACAATTGTCCCAACAACAAAAACCACAACTGAGGAAACAACCACAGCTGATCCAATTTCAACCATCAGTGCCCCAATAACAACCACAGGCATCCCAACAACAACCACAATGGAAGCAACAATGACAGAAGCACCAACAACAACCACAGCTGCGCAAAAAACAACCATGGCTGCCCCATCAACAACCACAGCTGGTGAAACAACAACCACGGCTGGGGAAACAACAACCACCATTGCACCATCAACAACGACAGCTGCCCCAACAACCTCAGCCAGGCATCCCAACAACAACCACAACAGAAGCAACAACAACCACAGCTTCCCCAACAATGACAGAAGCACCAACAACAACCACAGCTGCACAAACAACAACCACCGCTGCCCCATCAACATCCACAGCTGTCCCAACAACGACAGCTGGTGAAACAACAACCACAGCTGCCCCAACAACAACCACAACTGCCCCACCAACAACCACTGTGGCCCGTACAGCAACTACAGCTGTAGCGACAATAACCACAGCTGTAGCAAAAACCACAGCTGTCCCAATAACAACCACAGCTACTCCAACAACCACAAACGTCTCAACAACTATAGCTGCAATAACAACCACAACCACAGCGTCTCTAACAACAACCACAGCCATCCCAACAATGAAAGCTGGGGAAACAATAACCACAGCTGCTCTACCAATAACCACAGTTGCCCCAGCAACAACCACTGTGGCCCCAACAACAACTACTGCTGTATCGACAACAACCATAACTGTACCAACAATGACAGAAGCAATAACAACAACCACAGCTACGCCAACAACCACAGCCGTGCCAACAACTACAGCTGCAGTGTCAACAACCACAGCTGCTCTATCTACAACCATGGTTGCTCCTTTATTAACCACTACTGCTCAAATAACAACCACAGCCTCACCAACAACAACCACAACTGCTCAAACAACAACCACAGCTGTCCCAACATTGACAGCTGGAGAAACAGCAACCACAGCTGCTCCAGCAATAACCACCGTGGCCCCTACAACAACTACAGCTGTAGTGACAACAACCACAACCATCCCAACAACTACATCTTCAACAACAACCACAACCACCACGGCGTCTCCAACAACAGCCACAACCGTCCCAAAAACTACTGCTGTAGAGACAACAACTACAGGTTTACCAACAACTACAGTGGTCCCATCAACTACAACTGCAGCAAAAACAACAACCACAGCGTCTCCAACAACAACAGCCGTCCCAACAGACACAGTTGGAGTAACAATAACCACAGCTGTTCAAATAACAACAGCTGCAACAACAACAACAACCACAGCTGCCCCAGCCTCAACCACTGTGACAACAACTACTGCTGTAGCCGGAGAAACAACAACCACAGCTGCTCTACCAACAATCACAGTTGCCCCAGCAATGACCACTGTGGCCCCAACAACCAACAACAACTACTGCTGTATCGACAACAACCACAGCCATCCCAGCAACTACAGCTGAAGTGACAACAACCACAGCTGTACCAACAACAACCACAACTGTACCAACAATGACAGAAGCAATAACAACAACCACATCTGCTCAAACAACAACCACAGCTGCGCCAACAACCACAGCCATCCCAACAACTACAGCTGCAGTGACAACAACCACTGTGGCATCCACAACAACTACTGCTGTAGCAACAACAACCACATCTGCTCCAACAACCCCAGCCGTCCCAACAACTACAGCTGCAGTGACAACAACCACAGCTGCTCTAACAACAACCACTGCTGTCCCAACAACAACCTCAGCTGCAGCAACCACTGTGGCACCAACAACTATCTCTGTAGCTACATTAACCACAGCTGCTCCAACAACCACAGCCGTCCCAACAACTACAGCTGCTCCAGCAACAACCACTGAGGCCCCAACTACAACTACAGCTGCAGCGTCAACAACCACAATGTCCACAGCCATCCCAACAGCGACAGATGGAGAAACAACAACCACAGCTGCCCCAGCAACAACCACTGTTGCCCCAACAACAACAACAACAACAACCACTTTAGTGAAAACAACCATAGCTTCACCAACAACTACAGTGATCCCAACAACTGCAACATCAATGACAACAACCACAGCCATCCCAACAATGACAGCTGGAGAAACAATAACCACAACTGCTCCAACAACAACCACAGCTGCCCCAGCAACAACCACTGGGGCCCCAACAACAACTACAACTGTAGCGACAGCAACCACAACAGCTGGAGAAATAACAACCACAGCTGCTCCAACAACAACCACAGCTTCCCCAACAACGACAGAAGCACCAACAACCACAGCTGCAACATTAACAACCACAACTGCTCAAACAACAACCATGACTGCCCCAACAACAACCACAGGCGTCCAAACTTCAAATATAGCTTCAACAACAACATCCACAGCTGCCCTAACAGCAACCATGACTGTCACAGCAACAACCACAGCTGCCACAACACCAAGCACAGATGATCCAACAATAACCACAGCTGCCTCAACAACAGAAGTTCCAACTACAACCACAGCTGCAGCAACAGCAACCACACCTGTAGCAACAAAAACCACAGCTGTGCCAACAAGTACAGTTGCTCCAACGTCAACCTCAGTTGCCCCAGCACCAACCACAGGGGTCCCAACTACAACCACAGTTGCAGCAACAGCACCCACCACTGCAGCAACAAAAACCACAGCTGTGCCAACAACAAGCACAGTTGCTCCAACGTCAACCACAGTTGCCCCAACAACAACCAGTGGCATCCCAAATACAACCACTGCTGCAGTGCCAACAACCTCCTCTGCAGTCATCAACAAAACAAGTTTCCTTTTAGTCATAGCAGTGGTTACAGCAGTTCTTTGGAATTAAAAACTCAACAGGAACAAGGCACTAAATTACAGCAACTTTTGATACTGTATACACTCTATATTTTATTTAAAGAAACTATTTAAACTAGAATTAATTTATTAAGGCTTTATTTATCATATCTTGTGTGGTGGTGGGGCGTGGTTTGAGCTTGGCTGCAGAGAGGGAGAGGTGGAGGAGTGGCTCGGGGGCTCAGAGCGTCAACAGGTGTAAGGCATTAATCAATCAGTGTGCTTATTTCAGTAGGAGCAGCCCTGAGGAGGGGGAGGGAGAACGGCACGAAGACGGGCTGGGACGGAGAACCACGGCAGCTAAAAACGCTTGTATATAGTGGGAAATAAAAGGGCCAAACGGCTCCTGCACCTAACTCCGCGTGTTGTGTTTTCTCTGTTGACGGGCCCGGAGTAGTGAGTGTCGCTACATTGGCGCCCAACGTGGGACCGCGTCAACAGGGGAAATATCGGAGCCGCCGGCTGTACAGCCTGTGGCGGCCCTGGCCCAGATGCTCGGGGAGCTCGCGGCGATGCACCAGGAGCAGACGGCGGTGAACCGCCAGCAGCTGGAGGCGCTCCAGGCCCAATCAGAGAGACACACCCAGGTCCTGGAGCGACTGGTGGCCAGCACAGGGAGGACCATGGGGCCCGCCACCACCACGCCGCTCTCCGGCATCTCACTGCCGAAGATGACAGCTGCAGATGACCCGCGATCTTTCGGCGAGGGCATGCAACTGGCCGGCGGCGGAGTGGGCTGTGCGCCTGCTCCCGCTGCTATCCGGGGAGGCGCAGACCGTGGCGCTCAGCCTGCCAGCGTCTTCGAGGGGAAGCTATGCCGATATCCAGCGCGCCGTCCTGGACCGGACGGGCTGCTCCCCCGAAGACTATCACCGCCGGATCCGTGAAGCTCGCTTTGACCCCACCGAAAGACCGTTTGCCTATGCGCAGCAGCTGCGTGACGTGGCAGTGAGGTGGCTGGAACCGGGAGATTCAACCGGTGAGCGGCGGATGCTTGAACGGGTGGTGGTGGAGCAATTCGTGGAGGGGCTCCCAGCTGGGACCGCCTAGTGGGTGAAGTGCCATCGCCTGAAGGACCTGGAGGCCGCCGTCACCCTGGCCGAGGACCAGCTGACCGTGCACCCGCGGAGCCGACCATCGGAGGGCCGGCCCTTGACAGCTTCCCGGCCCGTCCCGGCTCCCCGGAGGAGATTCAGCGGGACTGCCGTAGCGTCATCCCCACACCCGAACCCTTATTCCTCTCCACCTCCTCCTTGGGGTTCTGCCGCGATACGCTCTGACTCCACCCCACCGAGGGCCCCTCAGACGTCAGGGCAGGAGTGCTGGAGGTGTGGGCAGCCTGGCCACTTCCGCAAAGAGTGTCCGATGATGGAGGTCGGCCAGGTGGTCCGGGTCGCCAGCCCTCCGGCCCCCTCCCCAGGTCCAGGAGGGACATACAGCGTTCCGGTAAGGATCCAGGGGGGTGTACACCAGGCTATGGTGGATTCGGGCTGTTAGCAGTCCCTAATCCACCAGAACTTGGTTCGGCCCGGGGCATTAGTAGAGGCATCATGGGTGAAAATTAGGTGCGTGCATGGGGATATTCACGAGTACCCAGTAGTGCCAGTTCAAATTAAGTATAACGGTAAAACGCATAGTATTAAGGCTGTGGTTAGCTCCCATCTTACGCACCCTATGGTTTTGGGCACAGATTGGGCTGGGTTTGATAAGCTAATAGGGGTGCGTGCACGACAGAGAGGGAGATGTGGTATGTGTACTGTGCTCAGCGGTGACACGAGGTCGTCCCATGCTGCAGAGAGGGAGGAGGGACGTGAGGAGCCTCCGTCGGAGGCTCCGCAAGTCCCTGTGTTTAACTCCATGGAAGATTTTCCACTCGAGCAGTCTCGTGACGATACTCTACGCTCAGCCTTCGACCAGGTGATAAAAATTGATGGTCAACTGGTGCGCCCTGGCGCAGCACAGACGTATCCACACTTTGTTTTGATTAGGGAAAGGCTATACAGAGTGAGTCGTGACACTCAGACTGGTGAAATAAACACCCAGTTGTTGGTGCCGAAAAGCATTACATTACAACCCGTTTCTATTGGCCAGGTATTTGGGGTGATGTACGCCGGTGGTGCGTGTCTTGTCCCGAATGCCAGCTGGTAAACCAGCCGGCCACCCCCAGGGCACCATTGCGGCCCTTACCGTTGATGGAGGTCCCTTTTGAAAGAATTGGAATGGACCTCATCGGGCCATTTTCCCGCAGCGCACGGGGATATCGCTTTGTACTAGTCATAGTAGATTATGCAACCCGATATCCCGAGGCGGTGCCTTTGCGCTCTATTTCGGCGAAGAGAGTGGCACAGGCACTGTTTCAATTAGTCTCCCGAGTCGGAGTCCCGAAAGAGATTCTGACTGACCAGGGCACTTCATTTATGTCACGCACACGGAGAGAACTGTACGAATTACTGGGCGTCAAATCGGTCTGCACGAGTGTCTACCACCCGCAAACGGACGGGCTCGTGGAGAGGCTGAATAAAACACTGAAGTTTATGATTCGTAAGTTCATTCACGATGATAGTCCTATCTGGGGATCAATAAAGGCTTATCTTATATTATATACTGCATACTTCGTAGTATGTCACTTTGACTAGTGGTATGTCACTCCTCTTCCACTGCCATATACCACTCCCCAGCAGCCTATGACAGTTCTTTACTGGCATATGTCACTGCTGTGTACAATCAGCAAGAGTTTAGAGGATGCACTCCAAATGATTTTATTACTGACGTTTGGACATAACTTGGTCTTTCTCAAGGCAAAAAATAAAATCATTGGAGCTCACTGTGCGGCCATCTTCTCTTCAATAAACAGTATGTCTCTGCTGTGTGCCACATGAGGACGGTGTGTCACTGCTGTACCACGGGCAGATACCACAGTCAACCGGCTTTATGCCGATTCATACAGATATGTCACTGTAAGCATATACGGCATATTCCTACTGTTACATTAAATAATATATATTATTTTATTATACAAATAATTTAAAATGAAGTTTTCATAATACCTATTGGCATATAGCAAGCGCTAAGCTTGCTATACGCTCTGCTATCTTAGCCATCAAGCAAAACATTCATCACATCAGTGAGAGTTATGTTAGAACAAAAGTGTCATACCATCAACCAAGTTTCGATCGCTGCCGGAACATGTTGACACTAAGTGGAAAAATAAAATACACAGGATTGCCACACAATAATTCTCCTGAGCCCTTTTGCTTGTCTGTTTTTTCATTCACATGCAGTAAGTGGCTTTGGTAGTTTTTGTACCACTTGGTTTTTATGTGCAGGTAGTCTGGCAGTATATTAAACTTAAATCATGAAGACAAGGAAGATGATTAACTTGTGACACGTGAAATTTTTCATCTGTCATTTCCTCCTCTATGTTTTGTTCCATATGTACGTTATGTTTTGTTAGTTAAGCAGGATATGTCAAGAGCTCAAGAGCTACGTAATACACTTCATTAAAATCAGGTTGATGGTTGGGCCATCAGCCAAGGAACAAGTGATTTGTGTCATTTGTGTTTGGTGAAGAGCCAAGAAAGTCTTTCCTATTGTTGTGAGATAAAGCAATTTTGAACACTTAATTAACATATAATTGTTTCTGGAGCTACTGCACTTAGTTGGATTAAAAAAATATAGCACATGTAGTCTACAGGTGTTCCATATTTATCAGTCTTTTATTTTGATCCAGATCCAGATTTGAAATGAATGCTGAAATTAGCACTGGTTGTACTTCAAACTTACAGTAAGAAAATTTAACTGAAAACTGTATACAGTGAAGACTAACTAAACTGTTAAAGTGTATAAGTCCTTATACACTATAGCAAAAGGTAGGTGGGCCAACCCATCCTCATTCCCAGGTCATCAAATAAGCAAGATATGTCAAGAGCTCACGACAATAATGTCAAACTACCTTTACACTACATAGCCAAAGGTATGTGGGCTAACACGTTCTCACTCCCAGGTCATCAAATACTGACTCTTTTTGTCACGCCCCTCGGCGTCTCATACAGACACACAAGGTACCCTTGAGCATCTGTATATGAAGCACTGGGCTTACAAATAACTCCGATGTAAACCCATCCGCGGCAATATTAGACGCTCAGAGCAACTGCCCCCAAGTATGGCTGCAGCCTGCAGAACAGGGCAGAGTTGAACGTTTAATCCCACCCACTGTGGTTTGATTGGTTTAAATGTCAATCAATTGGATCAGGAAAATGAGAAAGAAAACCGTATGGCCTTATGTATGTATGTATATATATATATATATATATATATATATTAGAACAGCATTTGTTGGAAAGCTAGATGCTGGCGGCTAATGAGCTATCACAGGCTGTATGCAGTAAACTGCTAGCTAACTCGCTAACCTCTATGGGAAATCAAAGTAGTGAGCTAATTGCATTGTGGGATGCAGTAGGCGAGGAAGACTGGTCCGATGCATACTGCTTTTGTTTGCATACTGCATACTACATGCTATATTTTGGCCAAATCAGTACATTGAATACAGCCAATGTCATGAGGGAAGCTGTTAGTTTGTAAACTCTGTTTCGTATTTTAAACGTAATGAATTAAAATCAGTTTGAACCATGAGTTGACAAGTTAAACATCCATAATATAAACGTCATAAATTGATAACTTTGACATTAGATATCATTTTGATCACTTTAAAGTTTGCTAGCATAATTAGCAATGAACTAGCCATTTCCCCATTAGATTCCATTCACTGAGCTAGCATAATTAGCTTCACAGATCCATTTAGCCAGTCCTCCAACGGCATGAGGCCACATAACACCACTTTCACTACCCGTTTCTCTTTCGGAAGTAAGGACAATCTATCGGTGTGAGTGCTGCTACTCGTCTTCTATAGGGAACGTGAAGGTGTGTCACGCCGTGTTGCATGTTGGGACGGGGGCGCCGTCTTGTGAGGAACGCCTTCTGTGCCGTCTACGGTGGTTACCTGCTTATGTTTAGTTTTGTTTGGCTAAAACGTTGGTTATATCTTAATATATTGACTAAACACAACACACAGGACCAGTACTGCACACTGATGAAAATATTTATTTCTCTCCACATTGTAAAATCAGTCAATACATTGATGCAATTCCAAAGGTTGCACATTTGTGGAGACAAAAAAGAAAGCATGGAAACAGCTCTTTGCCTAGCTGGATCTGGACCATAGCACATCACAGTCCTCTCTCACAAGACAGAGATGGAAGAACCTTCTTGAATGGCGAATCCATCCTTGCACAGACCCTGCATCAGACATCCTCCATGACTTGAATGAGGGGTATCCTGACATAGGGCTGGTCGGAAACCTTCCACCACCATGCCAAAAAACCCTCCTCAATGGGGTTAAGGAAAGGAGAGTATGGTGGGAGTTTTTGCAGTGAAAATTGTGGTCAAGACTTCAGTGTCAATTCCATTTTTGTTGAAGACAGGTACATTCACCTGTTGCGTTTTTATATTGCTCACACCTGATTGATGAGATTACAATTAAGCACCTGTGTGTCTGTACACCTGACGGCCGTGTTCGATCAGTTGGTTCACAGGTGTGGTGGCCTACTTTGAAAGGCAACGCCTTTTGATGTCATGTTAGACTCATGCAGAAGTGTGTGTGTAGCGTTTTGCAAAAAGTGTGAGGCTGAGAATGTGCGTATAGTATACTTAGCTCACTGACTCTGATATAATAACATATGGGTGGCTCAATCTGTGGCGAGACTGGGATGGGCTCCATTCTGACCAGCTCCAAACCCTCCAAACAGGATTAACTGGTATAGATAATGGGAGCATGGATGGATGTTCTGTAAATATCATCTCCTATTCAGTCTCCTGTTATTCTTTTAGGTGTAACCAACAGACTGATGAGTCAGCCTGTCCCTGTGTCAGCTGACTGTTTTTGAATCTCCCTGTTATTAAAATGATATATAGTAACACGTCCTCCTACCTAAATGACAAAATAGGTAGTTTGTCAGCATCAGTGTTCCAGTATTGACGTGAGCATGTTGATCAACCTCATGGTGGCACTAAATGACAAGTCAGGGGATCACCGAGGTCAGTAAGATTCATCCTCTGGTGAACATTACAGTTATTTGTTTACTTTTTTTGTTTCAATACTGAGTTCACTCTTCACACAGTGAGCACAACAGTAGTCAGTGTGGATTACACTGTGGATCACTTTTCATTGATTTGACCCAAAATGCACTCAGTGACCACATCTTTTTAAATTTCATGAATTGTTTTCTCACTCAACCTCAACGACCACCAAAGCTCTGTGGATTTACACTCAATTTAGCTCAAGCTTACATGCAAGCTCACAATCTTAAACTGCAATTAACTACATTATGTTACCTCCATATCTGAAAAGCTTTTGTATTACTGGAATTTTAGATAGATAAAGACTACTGAAGCATACTGCAGCATTTTCCTGTGACATATACTTAATAGTAGATAAATGTTGTCAGTGCTCTGGTATAAGAGTTAATCCTGAGATGTGTATGAAGTGTTTCGGTTACATTTTGGATGTGAGATGAAGAACAGTTGTGCTCAGCTGCATGTTGGTAAAGAAAACTGTGTGAAGAGTTTTCAGTATGGAGAAATGTGTGTAACCAATTGTAAAAAAACAACAACTGTAAAATCAAATATTGCTAATAGTCCTAAAACATGAAATGACAAAATAGGTACTGTGTCAGTTCCTTTCAAAATGAACTGTTTGACTGTTCAAAGAAAACAATAACTCACAAGCATTAAGGTTTGGTTAAGCTTGGGGAACTACAGCTGGTTAAAAAACAATATCCTTTTTGTTATATGCCAGCAGAGCTTCACACCCACGTATAGTTCACGTTCCCTAAAGTTAGGTGGACAGAGTCCAGAGTATTTAACCAGATTTTACAGCTTTTAGAACAGAAGTTATGTGTCATTTTCTGTAGCAGATTTCTGAAACACAGCATCAGTTTAAAATCATGTTCATTAGCAATTCTCATAAGATAAAAACTAGTATCAATGTGATAAAACCATGTTAAGGATGTTTTGTGAGCCTCCAGGACCCCAAACAGAGCATTCTGTTTAAGTACTTGTATGTATACATGTACTGGGTGTACTGTATATGTATATCATTTTTTTTCTATATATATATATATATATATATATATATATATATATATATATATATATATATGTATGTATATGTATATTATGTATATGTATATACTATGTATATGTATATGTATATATATATAACCTTATGTATGTATATGTATATATATATATATATATATATGTATATATATATATATATATGTATATATATATATATATATATATATATATATATATATATATCTTATATATATATATGTGTATATATATATATATATATATATATATATATATATATATATATGTATATATATATATATATGTGTGTGTGTACATACATGTATATATTTTTTATATAAATAGGAAAGTCATCTGCTCATGAAGGCTTTGAGACATTTGAGACCTTGTGCTAAGGTTGTTATTTTCTTTTTTGTCAAACTTCTATTTCCAAGGTCAAAAATTAAACCTCAACTTCAAAAAAAGAGAGATCATGCTGATGTGAGATTTTTGATATAGTGACAGACTATTCTGAATCTTGCCAGAAACTTTCAGCCAGTTTTTTCACCAAGTGAACAATTGGGTTTTTTGACGAAGGGAAGTCGAAACTATCATCACCTTTTTTACTTCCATGTTTTCACTATTTACTATTTAAACCAAACGTACTGACCGTACATGAAGTGATTACCTGCAGATTTCTGTAAGGGCGCAGAGCAGAAATATTACAATGACCCAAATGATTCACAATAGTGACAAAGGAAGGTCATTAAAGCACATTTAACCCAAAGTAACAGTCACTCAGTTAAAATGTGAAATGTCACATCAGAAAAATGTCACAGTACATGACACATGAAGCCACAGTTGAATTCATACTGGTTGTTTTGGTTGTAGCAGTGGAACAAAAGCAGAAAAAGAGGTAATTGAAGAGTAATTGAAAGGTCGCTCACACCTTTAAGCATGACGACAGTTACCATTACTCATGCTGTACCTGCACATATTTCTCTTGCCTTTGTCCTCGGCCTGATGTCATATCATGTACTTGCTTATAAAAGAGGAGCTGAAATCAGAGGATATCACAACTTCCACTCCAAGCAGATATCTAAGCAGAGAATATAAACTTGTAAGTACTTCTGTTATGTTATCATATTACTCCAATATGAAGCAATGCAATTTTTTTTGTTTTGCCATAGACATTGCAAGAATTTAGAAATTATTTTATTTTGAAAATATTTTGTTTATGTATATTTAAGGCAGGACATCTTGACTTTTTATTGCCCATTGCCTTATTATCCCAATAGAGTTTTCAATAGAGTTTTTCAATTTATACAGTATATTTAAGAAACAAAATGAAATATATTATTTTACCATGTTGTTTTATTGTATTCCAGTGTTTTTTGCCAGCTTTGAATCCTTTTATTTGTTTAAATGTTTTAAATATTTTTCATACAATTTGATGTGAAGCACTTGAGCTGCATTGAATGTATGAAAAGTTCTATACAAATAAAGTTTGCTATAATACTGTTATTTAAACATATAAAAAATGTAAATACATCTGAGAAGTCTGTCGGGATAGTGAGAGAACCTTGTAGGTTTGTAGACTCCTAGGTTGAGAAACTTAGCTATTTTTTATTTTATTTTAAATGAAAATACCATGTTTGTAATGTGGTAAAATAAAAGAGCCTGGAAGTCGTCATAAAAGAACAGGTGTTATGAGATAAGATGTTATCACTTAAGTTCATCTTTATCTTTGTATTCAGAGCCATCAAAGTATTGTAACGTTGTCTCAACACAGCTGCAGGTAACAACATTTAGCAATAACTCAAATAATTAGTCAGCCAAAGAAGATAATTATAGTAGTCAATAGTCAATCATTCCTCACGTGTTATCTAGCAGGGACCGAACCAGGAGAGGTTGGAGGCGTTTCATTTGTTGTGCTTCATGAAAGACAGATGTGCTGAAAATATGAGCAAACAATTTAAAGCCTCTTTCACACCTGCAGTCGATCCCTGAGCATTTCCTGCATGGGCTCATGTGTGAACAGGAGCTGGGATCGATATGCAGGGAAATCTGTAGCGCCAGTTTCCCACCTCAAGACCCGGTAACATTTCAGGGAAAATGCCGGTACAGCTGTGTGTGAACGAAAGCAGGTTGCCTTGGCATTGATAACTGAATATTAACTACATTACAAGAACGTTGGCACAGCTCCTCAGGTTATTCCAGTAATTTACAGTTACGAGTCTTACAGTCTGCTTATACCATTTTCAGCTTTTCATTTACCTGATGAAAATGGCCAATTTTATTTTTCAGAGAGCAGAGATGAAAAACTACAACTGCATAACCATGATTGCAAACATTTGTGTCATCCTTCTTCTGTTTGTTGGTAAGAAAAACTTTCATCCAGTTAAAGTTTGAAAAGTGGGACTAAATGTGAAACTGATCCAACATCTACTCAAAACAGCCTCTGGCAACGCACAGACGACAGCTGCTCCAACCACCACGACCACAGCTGCTCCAACCACCACGACCACAGCTGCTCCAACCACCACGACCACAGCTGCTCCAACCACCACAACCACAGCTGCTCCAACCACCACGACCACAGCTGCTCCAACAGCTGCTCCAACCACCACAACCACAGCTGCTCCAACCACCACAACCACAGCTGCTCCAACCACCACGACCACAGCTGCTCCAACCACCACAACCACAGCTGCTCCAACCACCACGACCACAGCTGCTCCAACAGCTGCTCCAACCACCACAACCACAGCTGCTCCAACCACCACGACCACAGCTGCTCCAACCACCACGACCACAGCTGCTCCAACCACCACGACCACAGCTGCCCCAACCACCACAACCAAAGCTGCCCCAACCACCACAACCACAGCTGCTCCAACCACCACGACCACAGCTGCTCCAACAGCTGCTCCAACCACCACAACCACAGCTGCTCCAACCACCACAACCACAGCTGCTCCAACAGCTGCTCCAACCACCACAACCACAGCTACCACCACAACCACAGCTGCTCCAACCACCACAACCACAGCTACCACCACAACCACAGCTGCTCCAACCACCACAACCACAGCTGCAGCCACAGTAGCTCCAGCAACAAACACAACTGCTGCAGCAGCTGCATCCACTACCACCTCCTCTGCCCTCATCAACAAAATCAGTCTCATTTCAGTCATTGTGGCTGTTATGACACATGCTCTTCGCTCATGTTGAAGGGGTTGAGTGCAGTTCTTATCCTGTAAATGAAGTGAAAAAAATGAGGATTTGTATGAAGGTTTTAGCTTCCATAAATAAGCTAATATGCTAATTTATTTTCTTGTTTGTGTGTGGATGTATGGTGGTGTGTCTTTGTACTCTTAATCTCTGATATGTCATCACACATGTCCCTCCTGGAGGTATCTATAATTAATCCAAATGTCTGTGATGGGAGGACTCTGTTCAGAGGCCAGTGAGTGAATCTGTCTAACATTAACTTGATGTCAACATTAAAAGGTGGCTTACAATAAAAGGTTTTGTAAAGTTTTTGTCTTTTGTCTTTTATTTGTGCATATAATAAGAAAAAACAAAAGAAAAAAATATACAGTAAAATAAGAAAATGCACAAGTGGGATGAAAAAAACCCCTAGGGGCTTGTAAAAGTAACCCACCTAACATTGAAATTAAAAACAGCTGTACATGCTTGCCACAGATTTACAAACAGACAAAAAGAAAAAAGAAAGAAAAACAAGGATTACAATAACATATTTGCAGTGCTTTCATACACTGTATCATACCTTGTTCACCTCATTTACATAGTACTATACTGAAAAAAAATCAGAAATGAGGAGTGACTGCGAAGTGAAGCAGAAAAGCTGTTCCATATAACTGGACCTCTATACCTGTTTGAAAACTGGCCGAGGCTAGTTCTGTAAAACTGACTATATAGAAGATCAACTGATCTGGTGTGACAAAAGTGGATTTGTAACCTAGTTACAAAGAAACTGTGAAAGGAAATATTTTTTTGCAACTTTGACACATAAGAGATGTGTTTTTTCCAATTAAGCTGATCATCGCCTAAAAACTTAACATGAGAAACACATTCAAGTGCATTATTAGCTATAAAAATAGGGTGATGATGATCTGATAAGGTTCTGTTTTTTGGCTTGAAGATCATATAAGCAGTCTTATTAACATTAAGGGATAATTTATTGCATTTGAACCGGATATCCATCCTGTCTAGAACAATGTTCATATGGGTTATCAACCTATGTTCATCTTTATCTGTAACAAAAATATTAGTGTCGTCGGCATATAAAATGAAGAGCGCTTCTTTTGATACCAAATGCAAATCACTGATGTGTATAAGAAATAAAAGAGGCCCTAGTATGGAACCTTGTGGAAGACCACACTGTATGTGACTGTATGACGAGTTAGTTCCATTCCAAATAACATATTGTTTCCTGTTAAGCAAGGAGTTTTTAAACCATTTAAATTCAGTACCAGTAAGGCCATGAGCTTGAAGCTTATTTAATAATATACTATGATCTACAGTGTCAAATGCTTTTGACAAATCAATAAATACTCCAGTTGTGAATTCTCTAATTAGTTTTCTCTAATTACTTTAAAGTTTGTTAAAGACCTTAGTTAGAAAACGTAGTATTTCTCGATAACATGAAATATTCATGAGTAAATGAGAAACAGCAAAACAAATAAACAAATTCAGCAAAAACAAACTTATATATCATTATACTATATATAATGAAAATAAATGAGCTTTTAGCTATATCTGGTACAATACATGTAGTATGCATTGTCCCTGCTAAATAAATAAATAATAAATAAATAAATAAATAAATAATATTTATTAAGAGATTAATACTCAAAAACTCAGCTAGTCTGCTTCATCAGGACTGTGTTGGTCTGGTTTGATCAGATTTGATTGACATCTCCCTGGTAACATAAGCTAACAGCAAGTTAAACATCAAAGTTAATATTTGACCTTGGAAGCAGTAATTTGACAAGACAATCGCGACAGTCTCCAGGTACAAGCTTTTTCCAGTGCTTTCAACCACATCACATGGTCTTCTTCATCAATGGATGGAGTTGGCTCAATTGACATAGACATGGATCTGTTGACATGCAAGCTCAGCTGCTGTTATGATTTTATACACAGCACTTTTAGGATTTCTCATCCATGTTCACTTTAAAGTTAAAGTTGTGAGACTGTTGCTGAATGGCAGCCACTGTGGGACAGTGGTGAATAATAAAACAAGTACAGAGAAGAGTTAATAATTCAGTGAAATGACTCAGTAATGTCTGTCTAAAGTTTACGAACATTAGCTAACATTAGCCACCATAAGCTGCTGGTCATACCAGACCAAGAAAGGCTGTAGCAGCAAAACCCCTGAGTGTGTTGAATTGAGCAAGACATTTCATTTGTCTTTCAGGTTATTTTGTTATTTTGTCTAATGAGTCATTAAATTATTACTGTTTGTAAATAAGAGCCATGAATAAGGGATGTGTTGGCAATATGTCCTATGACCTGGATTCATCAGTGCACTTGATTGAAAGCAGAAGTGTTTCTGGTATTCTGCATTTTCAGTGTCACTTCCCAATATTGGCAGCGTGTTGCCCAGTAAAACCACAGTCTGCATTTGTTGGCAGATGAACAGCTGCACTGGAACAGCTGGAGGGAAGACAAAGTCAAAGTCAGACAGCACACAGACAGGAAACAGGTTTGTGACTAAGATGCTGCTGTGCAACATGCCCGTCAGAAACACTATGTAGCTTATACAGTAATTACACGGTGCATCTCTGCAAGTTGCATTTTCACATCAACAGAAAATTGGATATCTGATTTCATGTATTGGCAGCTCTGGTAATTACATATGTGGGTTTGGTGCAAACAAAGCTGAACACACGCTACACTAAACAGATCAGTCATCAGATGTTCTCTTGGATTATTGTGACTCAAAATGTCTGAACTGCAGCAGCTTCCTCAGGAAACTGCACACAAATCTGCACAATATTTGTGTGCAGTTTTCAATAACTCTGGCTAATTACAAGCTAGTATCTCAAATCATTAGACTGTTTAATGGACTTTCTGATTATCAATATGTGTCATAAGTTACACTGAGGATAAAAATTAGTTTAGGAATCTCTTAAGATCTCATTACTTGTGTATCTTTTCTTCACTGAAGTCTATAAAGGTATTAACCTTTGTGCTTCCTGTGCCACTGCAACCAAACTCTATAAACCAAATGGTCCGTTTTAGGCTTGATTTTTATTTGACTTTCTGCGTTGAATACTTTTTAGGCTGAAAAAAGTGGTGCATTCATAACATTGGGTGGTGTTCTTCCTCCAGATTTTGCATAAAAGCGGCTGGAATTTGAAGAAATTGCAACATCTTGCAAATATTGTGGGCATTTTGACAAAACTTCTCATCACAAGGCCAGAGTTGCTCAGTCGTCATGGATGGGTGTTGATTTGAATGACCGTACAGCGGAAACCATGAACAGTCGCAGCATCCACTGGTAAAGGGGTCAAAAGTCATCGACCAGGAGTCAGTGGATGACCATAGAAAGATCGAGGAGGAGGACATTCATGTGGTTTAAAGCTCCGGAAGAAAACAAAGTAAGTGGACTTTGTGCTAAGAAGTTTTAGTGAACGTGTTTTTTTCCAGTGTTAAGAATGAAGCTTCAACATCAGCTGTGTGGATTTTTACTTCACAAAAGTCCTGGAGAGACTGATGTTTGAAAAGGTGAATTAATTGATCATTACAGTATGCAAACGTGGAAGAGGACAGAAATGTTTGAACCTCCTACAGATATTTTTGTTCTGTGTTTTTTGGAAGACATCTCGATGTTGCGTGTGAGTTTTTAGTCTCAGGCGAAACTACAGCCATAAAATAAATTCTTTAATTGATGCCTCACAGGCTCTCAGTGTTTTTTTTTTCCTGTTCCAGGTTTGGATTTGGTCCAGTGATGCTTCAGCTGTCACACAGATATGAGACTTTACACTTTCTCCTCCACCAAACTTTTTTTTTTTAAACCACGACTTTTAGTGAACAGCTGCTGTCGCTCTGCTGTTGTTACTTTTACAATAAGCTCATGACATTAATGCACATTAATGCAGTAAAACTATGGAAGTGTCATAGTAAGATTATTTATTGTTATTTTTACTATTAGGTGGTTTCTTGCGTTCAGATTCTTCATCCATTGGAGTGGACAGAAAAAAAACAACACAAAGTATTTGAATCCATTTTTTTTATTGCTAATGATTTACAAGTGCATTTAGAGTAGAAATCCACCATTACAATAGTTTTTTTTGTGTTTGCTAACTTAAATGAAACATTGTTAATACTGAATCTGGTTCAGGTTGTACTATTAATCAAGTGTTTTTCATTCTCTCTTGTTCTGCTGATAATTCATTCTACTTATTCTATTATAATTTATTCTGCTTGTCTTTTTTATACAGTTTATGTGTGTAGCATAAAGCGGTTACAACAAAGTTTCACTGTCCAATCCTGTATTTTATAAAGACAATAAAATTGAACCTATCTCTACTTTTATTCTGGTAAAGGTTACTTTAGGAGACATTTTTCTATCAATGGAGACAAAACGCAAATTGTGTATCTACTGTGTTTATGCACAAGGAAATGAAGTTCAGATTTATTGGTAATTTTAACAGTTTAAAAATGACAAAACAATCTGCATATTTTTGACCACACAGAGGTTTATTTAAATACACAAGTAGGTATAGATAATGGATGGATGGAGGTCACATGTTCAGAATTTGAGTTATAGAAGAAAAAAGAAAATGTGAGTGTGTTTTGTTCGATTGCCACCCATTAAATATAATGGTATGATATTCATATTGATCTTGTGGTAGCTGTCATCTGCACATCACTGCTGCTTCTCGTGGTGACCTTTAAAACAAATACTAATCTCCTTTAGTTATTTCTGCATTAAAATCCTCCCCCCTGCAAAACAAAACAAGTGGTGGCACAAGAATCCAGAATGTGACTTTGGGTGGAGTCCTGTATCCTTCAGTCTTTGTGACCTTGTTGTCTTCAGCGGCCCTGGTGCGTGTTAAAAACCTGAAAAGTACAGCAGGGTGTGAGAGGCGAAACACTGACAAACACGCAGGGTGGAAACCGTGGAGTCGCTGTGTTGTGGTTAAAGTCAGACGTCAGAAAACCAGGGAGAGTCACCAGGTTTATTGAACTGGAATGCATGATGAGAAAAGGCTTCTTAAAACAGTTCAGAGAAATCTCCCCAATACTGGGAGTATGAAACTTCACACTGTTGTTTTTGTGAGTGTAGATTTAAACAAAAGGAAGAAGGACTAAGTGAACGTCAATTTTCTGTGTTTTTAACCCTCTTCCTGCCGACTGGGGGACTTGCAGACCCCAGAGCTATACCTTTCGTCATCTCTCACAGGTGCTTTATTCTATCATTCCAATTTTTCATGACTTTGTCAATCAGTTTGTCCCTAATGACTTCATATCATTGTTTTCTGTTTGGTAATTTTCAAAAGCACTAATAACAACAATGTATTGGGGTCCCGGGGGTACGGTGGCCAACAAGGGCAAACGTGCTACAACGGCCCAAAACATTTCCATCAGGAGAAAACATGCTGCAGCTTCAGACACCATGCAAAGTCAAAAACACATACAAAAACAACAACAACAAACATGCTGCAAATACACGCTGCAAAAGGACTCTAGGGTGAACGGCTTGTTTTTCGACCAAAGAAAGAGACCAGAGAGAGTTTGTTTTCAATTGAAGTGGGAAGAAAAGTGGAGTTAAGATGCAACATAAAAATGAACGTATTCTTTTTCACATTTGGCCTGAGTCTTTCCCCCTTAGAGTCCTGGAGAACTTCTGTTTTATTGACTGGATCTGCAGCGTTGTTCTGTTGCATTTGCTTTTGTGTTTGGTTTTGTGTGTTTTTGACTTTGCAGAGGGTTTGCTGGTCATGTATTTGTTCTGGCTTTCTGGCAGCACGTTTTTTTCCATTTGTGCTGAAGCTGCAGCACGTTTCTCCTGATGGAAACATTTTCGGCTGTTGTAGTGTGTTTGCCCTTGTCGGCCACCGTATGGGGGACCCCAGTTAAAAGCACCCAATTCCGCCTATGTAGTTGTAATAGATGGAGCTATTTATTGAGTTCATGTATGCCATGGGTCCTAATTGAAAGTGGTAGTAGGAGACAGCAGATGCAGCAGACACAGATTTCCTCCAGATGATGTTCAAAGTCAACTGTGACTTTCCTAAAATAATAATAATCTGGGTTTTTATTCAGATCATATTAATTACATAACTCATAATGTTTTGTTAACATTTTGCTGTTGTTTCTTACACTAGTTTCTTCTTCATGTTAGTAGGATGAGGGGTGAAGTGCAGCTCAACAGCAACTGTTTCATTGATTGTTTTGATTTTTTGGTCTTTTGTGTGCACACCCTGCTCACACTCACACAACCAGTCACACCAGATATCCATCCAATTTGTCTGTGACCTTGGACCCTTCACTTGCAGTCCAGAAACACATTAATGCCATCACTTAAGCAGCTTTCTTCCTCCTGCGACACAAACTCATTCATGCATTTATTAGAGGTGTAAACAAATACATTATTTGGATAAAAAGCTCCATAAAGCCGAGGGGAGCTGCAGATTCAGGTGAAAATTCTCTGTAGGTTCATCATCACACATTGTCATTTGATACACTGTTATTAAAATATTGATTATATCTGCGTTAAAGATTCCCTCCAGACAATGAGTGAAGAACTAATCTGGCTGCTCTGTTCTGTGAAATTTGAAGTTGTTTTTCTTAGATGTTTCTCACCAGGACATGACCAAATTCCTGGGCAGTACTCCAGCTGTGACAGAGTGTATGTACTCGACTGGTATCCAAATTAGTTAAATGAAGTTTTATAACCAGGTTCAACCGCACCTTGAACACATCAAAAGTATTTAAGCACACCTTAGCCGTTCCCTTCCCCTTTGACTCAGTTTTCACAACCCAAATCCTTTTTTAATTTTCCCTCTCTCTTTCTCTTATACAAGAACACAGGAGCCACCGGGGCCGCTGTCCTAATCAGAGCACATGAAGAGACGGCTCTCCCACTCAGAGTCTCAACTCCCCTGGTTCCCTCCACCAGCTGACACCGGTCCATCCATCCGTCCACGACCCTGATTTCTCCCTCCTTCCCTCCTACATCATCTTGGCTCTCCTCCATCCATAACATGCAATAAACTTCTAAATCCACATTTTTATGGTGTGGTCTTTGATAGTGAAACTGAGGTTTTAAGGTGAGCTCAGAGAAACATCCCTCCTTCAGCAGATGAATGTGAAAACAAACATCATTGTGACAATAAGTGAAGCACACTTTTGAGTGGAGGAAGACTTTAATAATACTTTTTGAAGCTACTCCATATGTTTGTCTAAAGTGTAGTCCTCTGCTGCCCCCTGGCTTTGTTTTCAGAGACTGACGCAATAACAGGAACCCCAGAATCACATACTGCAGTACTTAAAACAAAACTACAAACTGCAGCCTCCAACTGCAAGAAAAACTGAAGAAATATTATGATATACTATTCTGATACTATTCATTATGATGATGCTTATGAGAACAGTTAACTGATTGTATTTTGTATTCCAGTTTTATCTCACAAATTCACTTTTGTATTGAGAGACTGATTGTATTGTCTGTAATCTTGAATTAGTTCTTCTGTGTTGATGTGTTTCACTCTGTGTGACTGTGTCTGTAGTCACTGCCCAAACAAACCACCAAAACTGCACTCTGGAAACATCCTGACATGATTACACCTCATCTACCGAACACAAGAAGAAGAAGAGCAGATCACCGGGTGGCAAAATGGGACCAAAATGAAACAAATAGATGTGGGCTAAATGTTTTTGAAATCTGTGAGTGAACTATCTCAACAACTACTGGACAAATTTACATGACATTTTCTCCAGAGGATCACTCCCCTGCCTTTTCTCTTTCAAAGCATATTTTTCTGGCTTTTTATGTATTTATCATACAGGGAATGAGGGGAGAGAGAGAGAGGGATGGGGAAATCCTCCGCCAGAATCGAATCATGAACGTGAGTTTACATGTCGTATAAACCTCTGGGCCACCACCGCTCACATCTACTTTAATTACTAACATTACAGTTTCTTACATTCCTGTGTTGAAAACTTTAATTCAAACGAGAAATGGACCTTTGCACCTAAAAGCAAAAGTCCAGTTTACTCCTATCCTGTTTGAGGATAGCCAATCACAGTTTAGGCAGGGTTCGTACAGCTTTTAAAATAAAATTCAAGCACTTTGAAGGTACCTAAACCAAAAGTATCCAGACTCTCAAAGCCTTTAATTGTTCCTATAAATGCCAAGAGACAAACAAATATGAGGACAGGATCGTTTCATTTTAAATATTAAAAGATGTTTGGTTTCCATGAGTGATTGTGTCAATGATGAAACACCAGATTATGTTGAAAAATCAAGCATTTTTCAAGGAGTATATTCAAATTCAAGCATATTCCTAACCTTGAAAACATGATGGTTAAAATTAAGCATTTTCCAAACTTTCAAGACTTAGTACGAACCCTGTTTAGGATGAAGCCATTCTAGCCGTTCTTCTAGCGCCACCGTCAGGCCAAAATGTACACTTGTGCACAGGAAGTATCCAAATCCACTGAGCACCTTGAGACTCTGTAGAGGACGAAGTCTTTTCTGTGTTAATGACCCTGTATTGTAACATTTCATACTTCTGTCTTGTGTATTTTAGGGACTGTGAAGTGTTTCTTTATTTTTCTCCCCCCCAGCGGCAAACATGTGAACCGTTAGCCTGTCAGTCACGAGTCAGGGCTGTCTGTCAAGAAAACGAACAATAGATAGAAGATAATCTAAAGGATGATGCAAAACAAAGCAGGAGTTATTTACACTGAGTCTTTGCCATCGTCTGTGGTTTAGTGTTGATGACAGGAGATGTCAACCTCCATGTTCAGCTTACAGGCTTATCGAAATGTTAAAATAATGAACCAGCAGGAGCTTAGCAGATAGAGACACTGACGCACTCCAGGTGTGATGCCTTGTGGAGTCACCTGAGCAGAAAATCTTTTTGGCTGCAGGCAATCTTCAGTTTACATTCTTCACATCCTGTTCTTCAGATGCGGAGAACCGAGTTATCCAGATGTGAACGTTGACGATTTGACTTGGCTCTTCTCTGGTTTAAAATTCGTCTGGGTCTGCTGTCCTTAATCCCAAACCTGCAAAAGTGCAGATTATTGACAGTTAGTTGGATCATGACCAAGAAACAGGAAGTCATTTTCCGATACAAATGACTCACTTTCAATGAACTAGTGTTGATATAATAATGATTTTAGATGTGTTAAAACTAGGCAAGAGGACCCCAGAAGCAGAACACGAAAACAAACAGGTGAGAGTTGATGCACAGTTTATTTCCACACAGAAACGAGGGCAAAGCAGTCACGGTAGCCAGGGAAAGGCTGTGGTCAGGGGGAAATCCTGGTGGAGCGGGACGAGGCCAGACAGGGGGACCGAGCTGGAGAGTGGACTGGGCTGGCTGAGGCAGGACCGAGCAGAGTGGCAGCATAGAGAAGAAAAGCGAGCCGGGGAGATGGATCTCTGGGCAGATGGATGGCCACAGTGGGAAACGGAACGATCTGGTGGAGATTGGAGAGTAGCTCCAGGTATTTGAACACTGCTGAGATGATTACTGACGAGCCACAGCTGCTCTGAGGATTGGCGGGAAGGGAGTCTGCCGGCCCTGCCCAGGCATAGACATACAACACATAGAACACAAGACAAGACAAGCAGGAACACAGGGAGGGGGAAACCCAGGAGGGGAACAACCCTAATACTAACAAGATCTGTTGGTGTAATTATCACAGTTACATTTTCTTAATGAAGAGTTACCTATACTTAAACGTGATACAATATACAACAAGATAAAAGTTTGCGCGCTAAAAGAGAAGAAAGCCAAATGTAGTTTGAGAAACAGTTAAACGACCAAATGGATCCAGAACATCTGGCATTTCATTTGACATTAAAATGGAAATTTGTCATTTGAACACTAAAATTATTAATTATTATTGATTAAGCGCTTAACTCACTTTGCTAACAATTGTTCATGCAGTTAAACAGATTTTAGTGAGGTTTGTCATAGCAGGCTTATGATTATCACTTTAGAGCAGTGATACTCAACTTATGGCCCGTGGGCCAAATCTGGCCCGCTATAGGGTGCCGGGTGGCCCGCCAACCATTTTCTAATTCACAATGAAAATACATTGATTCACACTGGGAATTTTTTTGTTTATACCAATTAGTAAATGTTCAGTAATTGTCCCTTGGCTCTTAAAGTTGCATGTTAGCCTATCAGCGATCTGCGCAGTGCAAGTGGTGACACTTGATTTCAGTGACACTTGATTTCAGCGCTGTCTGCCTGGCAGAAATTACTGAGGGCAAATTTCTCCCAGATACCTGCTGCAACTGGATTTGTGGATTTAGTGAATTTGCCTTTATTTTGCCCATTTTAATAATAATAATAATAATAATAATAATAATACATTTTATTTATCAAGCGCTTTTACAAGTGCTCAAAGACGCTGTACAAGATAAAATAGATGTCAATATAAAATCAAGCTCTAAAAACTACATTAAGCACTAAAACACAATAAAACAGCATTAGACACATTATACACTGACATAATAAAACAACATTAAACACTAAGACACAACATATAATCAGGTTCTAAACACAACATGATCACACATTAAAAGCCAGTTTAAAAAGGTGAGTTTTTAACAGGGATTTGAAGGTGGGGAGATCAGTGCAGTCTCTGATGGGTTTGGGGAGTGAGTTCCAGAGAGAGGGGGCAACGACGGAAAAGGCTCTGTCGCCCCAGGTTCGGTGCTTGGTCCGCACAGACAAGGAGAGGAGGTTGGCTTCAGATGAGCGGAGGCTGCGGGAAGGGCTGTGATGGTGGAGCAGGTCCGTGAGATAGGAGGGGGCCTGGTTATTAAGAGCTTTGTGTGTGAGGAGGAGGATTTTGAATTGAATGCGTTGTGTGACAGGAAGCCAGTGTAGGTTCTGAAGGACAGGGGTAATGTGGTCTCGGGAGTGGGTGTGGGTGAGCAGGCGGGCAGCGGAGTTCTGGATATATTGAAGTTTATTGAGGACTTTGGATGATGAGCCGTAGAGGATGCTGTTACAGTAGTCTAGTCTGGATGTGACAAATGCGTGGATAAGGGTTTCGGCAGCAGAAAAGCAGAGTGAGGGGCGGAGACGAGCAATGTTCTTGAGGTGAAAGAAGGCTTTCCTGGTGATGTGGTTTATGTGATGATCAAATTTTAGCTGACTGTCGAACATTACTCCAAGGTTGCGAATGTGTGGGGAGGGATACAGTGTGCTGTTGCCAAAAGTGAGGCTGAAGTCGTGGGTGGTTTTGGTGCGGGATGTGGGGCCAATGATGAGTATATCCGATTTATCGCTGTTCAGTTGAAGGTAATTTGTTCGCATCCATGATTTAATTTCAGTGAGACAGTTGGTGAGTGTAGAGTGAGTCGTGGTGGTGATGGCTTTTGTGGAAATGTATAGTTGGATGTCGTCAGCATAGCAGTGGAACTGGAGGCCATAACGACGGATGATTTTGCCAAGGGGGAGCATGTAGAGGATGAAAAGGAGGGGACCAAGCACTGAACCCTGGGGGACGCCTTGGGACAGAGGAGCAGTGGAGGAAGAGCAGTTATTGATGTGGATGAACTGGTGTCTGTTGGTGAGGTAGGATTTGAGCCAGGAGAGTGCAGTGTCTGTGATGTTGAGAAATGATTCCAGGTGGGAGAGCAGGATGGTGTGGCTAATGGTGTCGAAGGCTGCAGAGAGGTCGAGAAGGATGAGGATGCTGAGGTTACCAGAGTCTGAGGAGAGGAGGAGGTCGTTGGTGATTTTGAGGAGGGCTGTTTCAGTGCTGTGTTTAGAGCGGAAGCCAGATTGAAATGGTTCAAAGAGGTTATTGGAGATGAGGTGAGATTTTAGCTGAGTGGCGACAACACGTTCAAGGATTTTTGATAAAAAGGGGAGATTGGAGATGGGCCGGAAATTGGACATGATGTCAGAGTTGAGTCCAGGTTTTTTGAGAATGGGTGTGACAGCAGCCAGTTTGAGTGAGGAGGGGACTGCTGCAGAGCTGAGGGAGGAGTTAATGATTGCAGTGATGAGTGTGGAGATGGCAGGGAGACAGTCCTTGATAAGTTTGGATGGTATAGGGTCCAGAATGCAGGTGGAGTTGTTCATTCCGGCCATGAGGGTGGACAGTTGTATTGGGGTCACAGGGGAGAACTGAGATAGAGGCTGAAAAGTGAAGGGGGGGGAGTGAGGCGGGGAGGTGGGAAATGCATTGGAGGTGATCAGGTTGCTGTAAATGGTGTCGATTTTTGTTTGAAAAAATGAGAGGAAGGAGTTACACTGTGTGTCTGTGAAGGATGAGGAGGTGTTGTCACAGGGTTTGAGGAGGGTGCTGATGGTGGAGAAAAGAGTCTTGGGGTTGCTGGAGCCAGAGTTTATGAGTTGTGAGTAGTAGGTGGAACGAGCTGTTTTGAGGGCTTCATTGTATTGTTGGAGATGGTCTTTGTAGGCTTGGAGATGAACTGTTAATGTAGTTTTCTTGTATAGTCGTTCCAATTGCCGTCTTCGCGATTTCATTTGGTGGAGTTCAGGGGTGTACCAGGGAGCTGAATGTGTGAATGAGACTTTTTTGGCTTTTATGGGAGCCAGTTGGTTGAGGCAGGAGGAGAGAATGTCGTTGTAGTAGTCCACTATTGCAGATAGGTTATTGGACGACGGTGGAGGGGAGGCAGACATCTTGCAGGTGATGGAAGCTGAGAGAGCTGAGGGAGAGATGGATTTGAGGTTTCTGAAAATAATTGTGCGTTTGTGCTTTGGGGTGGAGATAGGGATATCAAAGTCTATTGTGATGGCCAAATGGTCAGAGATGTGAGGATTGAGACTGGATAAATGAGGAATGGTAAGACCAGTGGAGCAAACCAAGTCCAGGGTGTGGCCACGGTTATGAGTGGGGAAGTTGACGTGTTGAGAGAAGTTGAAGCCATGTAGCATTTCCAGAAATTCTGTGGCATATTTACAGGTTGGATCGTTGATATGAATATTAAAATCTCCTAGGAGGAGAACAGATGGTGATATAGCACAAAGCTGGGTCAGAAGGTCAGAGAGATCGCAAAGGAAGGAGGAGTTTGGTTTGGGAGGACGGTAGATGATAGCTACGACCAGGGGAGTGGGACCAGAGAGTTTGAAAACCAGGTGTTCGAAAGAGGGAACAGTAGGGGTGGAGATGATGGTTGTTTTAATGTCCGCTCTATAGATAGCAGCAATGCCACCTCCCCGGCCTTCTGGACGGGGTTTGTCGATGTAAGTGAATCCTGATGGAGTGACTTGGTTTAATGAGAAGTAGTCAAGAGGTTTTTGCCACGTTTCAGTAAGACAAAGGAAATCCAGGTTATTATCCGTTATGAATTCATTCAGAATGTGGCATTTATTGTTTATGGAACACGTGTTGAGTAGGGCCAGTTTGAGATGGCATTGCATTGTGATTGGCTGTGTGGACCGGGGAAGTGGACGGAGATTAGCCAGATTCACGTGTTGTTTGTTATGATGACGTAATGCAAAAGTGCGATGGGACCACATGGACGGGATGGAGTGTGGAGATGTGGAATGGAAGACAAACTTACGGCCAGTGCCCCTGTGTGGGGGACGGTGTTTGCGGAGTGAACCAGTCTCTGTGAGGATGTCCATACAGTCCGGAGGCAGGTGGTTATTGAGGGAGTGGAGGTCTAACATGATCCGGTAGAGGGGCGATAGCACGGAGCTAGCTTTAGCTTTTCTCTCCTTTCTTTAATTTGTCCCGCAGACGTGGCGCTCCTTTCGACGTTATTTCATCCTAGTTGTTCAAGTCCAGATTCCCACCGGAATAACACAACAGACGAGCATAATTTCCCAGCGTTTTCTTGGAATATTTTCGGCGTCGTGCTGCTCCTCGGCGCCCCGAATAACTGGAGGACAGGAACATCGTCCACAGAGACCTGGCTGCGTTTTAAATAAAGAATTTCAAAGAAAGATGAGTTATCTATCTTTATTAATTTGATCTGCTAAATATTATGAATGTTTGTTTATTAACTGGCCCCTGAGCACAAAAGTGGCCCTGCTTCAGTCTCTTTCATGTCCATCAGGAACCTCCACCAATCACACACCAGCGCCTGTCGTGGTCTGATTCACTGGTATATCTATCTAGCTATGTTCGACAGTGATCAAAGTGTGAAAACATCGTGGAGCACAACGTAAAACAAAGTGACACCAGCAACAACGCAGGAACTCATAAAAGACTTATGAATGGATCTGTTACCCCAGTGCATGCTGGGAGGGACCTGCCTCATGTACCTGCTATCACATGAATCAGAGGACAGCATTACCCAGAGTTCCCTGCAGGTCTGAACTCTTCTGCAGCAGCTTCACGTTCTACATAAATCCACATGTCGGGCTTGAATATCACTCCTTGTAATCATACAGCTGCAGTGAAGAACTGGAACAAGCTGACGCACAATACTGTATGTTGCCAAAACTTTAGAGCGAAGACAGCATGGCGATGTATTCTGGATATCAATAAATTGTAAAGCAGCTCCAGAATATGAGTCATACTGTGAAGATGCTGTGTGTGGACTGACTGTTGCTCACATGTAGAGCGGTTATTCACTCACTTCAAAGCCTCGCTCAGACTGCTGTGTGTGTTTTACACATCCATGCTTCATTATTCTTTGAAGAACAAAGAAATAATTTATAGCTGCAGCTGAATGGAAATCTCCAAAATGTCAACTTGTCAGAACTGAAGAAAAAAACCAACAACAACAAAAAAACAAACAGAATGAGGTGTTTTAACCTCTTAAGCCCTATAGGGTGCTGGGAGGTGTGGCTCGCCTAGACAGACATACCCAAAATAAATCAAGAATAGCTCCACAACTATCAGGTCTATATGCATCCTGCCTCAGAAAATGTATTCCCAGTGTCAGTAACATTATGCCTGTTTCCATGCCTGAGTAAATTGTGATAAACCAAAGGAGAAATGTATATTTTTATCCTCGCCTAAAATGTATTCCAGATTTGACAGCAGACCATGAGATGCCACTGGATTCATTCAGCAACTCCTTAACTACAACTATGTCAAAAGTAGATAGAAATACCACAAAGCATATAGATTCTACAAAGGTTTTTGTAAGGATAAGACCAGGCAGACTCTCCATTGGACCACTTGGATACCCAAATGGGTTTTGTACCTCTTGAAAGGGAATCTGGCTTCAAAATACTACTGATGTCCACTACAGGAGGCTATGTGCACACAGCCTTTGGCCATGACATTTACCCTGTGCATCATCAGATTCTACCACTGTGAACAGTATAAAACAGTAAAAAACAACTAAATTGTTTAAATTTGTCTCCAAATGGGAGTACAGTGTGGAATATGTACAAAACAATGTAGTGCTAGTACAATGTCAGTAATAAAAACACTACTGAAGTGAAAGTACTCAAGTCCAAGGTCAAAAACAGAAGAAAGCACAAAAAAATAAAAGAAATTACTATAAAAAGGATGTTCCTGTGGGATGCACTGGTTGAGTGCTGTAGTCTCACAGTCGTCTACTTCCTCATGTGGAACTCCTGAAAGCAGTTCCTGGTTGAGGTGAAACACGGGGCAACGTTGCACTTGCTGCAGTACACAGTTGTCTTCACCTTTTTCCCCTGGTCCTTGCAGAGAGCGCAGACCCTCTGCTGGGCAGTGGCAGCTTCCCCAAAGCTTTGGCCTCTGTAACCAGCTCTTTCATCAGGACCTCCCTAAATCGTTGCGAGTCTCTGATCGTCCGATGGCCAAGAACTTGAACAGGATGTATGAACTGACGACTACAATGTCAACAAAATGGTACAAAAAGGTCTTATATCATCTCATCGTCTTCCCTCGAACAGAGTAATATTGGATGAGGGCATCTGATGGGTCCACCCCACCCATGTGGGCATTGTAATCCTTGACGGCATCAGGAATGGGAATGTTTTTATAGCGCCTGAATCCAGTTCTGGTCCTCTCGTCGATACTTATTTCCCTGCCTGGCTGGAAGAGAGAGTTCCAAGCACTGACGATCTGACTGTAGAGGGGTTTGATTCTCTAAGAGCCGGCCGTATTGTGGTGTTCCCTTCTTTTTCTGAATTTCATACTGTGTACTCAAAAATGTACAAAAAAAAAAAAAAGGAAATGCAAATTGGAAATGAATGACCTACTCATATCTGAAAAAAAGGGATTGTGAATGGTGGTGAGACAGTGGCAGGAAATTAAAACCAGTTTTTAAATCTTGGGACAAACATTTTTCCGAGTTAAATTTTAAATTTGATATCAGCATCAGCTTCCCGAAGTCGTCTTTGCTGCATGGCCTTATGTATTATGTATTATTTTCTGTTATTATATTAATGTCTTGTATACTGACCAAAACTCTATACTATGAAGACTGGTATTCAAACAACACCCACGCTGTTCATGTCCTGTGTGAAACCAAACTTCAAGGCTGACTTATTTTAACTTATGTCAGATTGTAACATTAAGTTACAACCTAACCAAGTACGACGAAGGTGTCATATATGTCGTTTTGGGACTCACTGGCAAATGACCTGTTCTGTCCTTTAGGTCTGAGGACGTGTTGCATGTTTCCATATACTCTGCATATTTACTTTGGCTCTGTTTCTGTACAGTATATTCTTTGGCAACACCTGTTTTGATCAGAAAGCAGCCAACTTGGCCGCTCTTCCAGAAGCTTTTAGAGGATTAAGCACAAAATGGAAAACCCCCTCACCGTTTGTACATTAGAGGCTGTTCTGTGTCAGACTGCAGGGCTGCCCCGCCTCATCCATCAGCTGCTGCTTTATTCATACAAACAGCTGACACATCTCTGCCTCTAAAACATTTTTAGATTCAATTCAACACTTTGAATTTTTTGTACTTCTTTTCACCTGAACCCGTCCTCATCCGTCCTACACTCCACTTTGACCTCTGTGAAAACAGACTCATTCCTTTGGTGCTCGTATCTCCCTCTCCTTCTTTCTGCTCCCTTTTTATTCTTGTTTGAGGGTGAAAATCAGCTAAACCTGCAGCTTTTTAAGTGTTTTTCTCTTCATCTCGCCGCCTTCTACTTCGTTTGCTTTGCCCTTCGGTTGCCGTGCCAACAGCTGCAGGCCTGTTTTCTCTTTTGAGGTCTTCAGTCTTCGCTTCTGTCGCTGTCGAGTTAAGAGAAAGGCGGAAATCATCAAACCGCCCGCTTTGATGTTTCCTGTCGCCAAAGAGAGGCGAGTTCTGGTCTAAGGAAGATGTTGGCAGAGCTGGAGGGGAGGTGGGAAGCAGTTAAGATCATAATTTATTCAAATCAACGAGGACATTTGATTTAGTGGCATGGAGAAGGCAGAAACACACACACACACACACACACACACACACACACACACACACACACACACACACACACACACACAGAGTTTCTTCCTTCCAAGGTTATTTCTAATGAGTTGTGTTGTTGGCTGCAGTGGTGGGAACAACTCAGACCAACATGTCTGACAGCGCAGAAACAAAAGCCGGCAGCAGTGAAGCGTTCAAACACATTGTGAACCACTCAGATCTGATCTCTGATCTCTCCGTTATCTCATAGGAGGCCTACTCGGCTTCACC